>JAZGTJ010006039.1:0-25941 GCA_036877575.1 Botia almorhae | reverse complement strand
TAGAAAGATCTACATCTGTAGTTCATCTGACAAACCTTATATGACTTCAGCCATGACCGACAGTTATTCATTTATTTGAATCCCAACAAATGTTCTGCTAAGCTAAAATCAGTAAAGAAGGTCTTATTTCACCCCAAAATCAAAATGATGATTTTATTCGCTTTTAACTGTTTGTTTTGTGACTGTGATTTTAATCACAGTAAACAGTATTTCCTGTCTTTTCGTTTGTGTGTAAATTTTTCTAAAACAATATATTTTTTGTCAGCATATATTAAAAATACAACAAATTTTACCGTGGTGTACAAAGAACCTGTTTTGCATTATTATTATACCAAATGTTTTTTTTCCATTACTGTAAATTTAGTGTGATTGTTTAATTCTGTATTTTTTAACATTTTGATTTGGGCGTGAAATGTGACCCTAGGAAGTCTGTGACGTGTTATAATCAACTGAGGTCAAAACAAATAGCGTTACATGATAAAAATACACGACGCGGTGTGTTTATATGTGTGGTCTTGTGTGTGTAGTGCTTCTGTAACATTACGCCGACTGTCTCCGGCACAGCGAAAAACATACAGAGAACACAGATAGAAAACATGGGAATACAAAAAACAATAAAAGTAGACCTTTCCCACCGCCAGCCGCGTTTAGCCCTGCATGAAACTGTACCACATCTCTATATAACTGTACCTGTATAATCGTGTTTATTTATTCTATAATGTGTCCCTCACTATGGGGGCTGCAGTGGGCCAGCAAGTGCAATATTTCGAACCCTTTCTTGTACATAGACGCGTGTTTGAAGCCATTGAATGACTGGTGAGATTCCCGTACCCTCGTGTGTGTAGATGCCAACGCGCATCTTTTTGTGCCATGCCGATTTTGCACAATATTGTAACTAGCGTACAGATGAGCGATTTTCATTTCCCCCGTTTGAATGAATCTTTGTGCTGGTGTTAGTTAGGCAAGATACCGTGGAGTTATATACAGTGTGTGTGTGTGCGTGCTAATGTGTGTTGTCGCCAAGTTCTGTAGTTTTATTTCTTTGTGTGTAAGTGCCATGGATTTAGAGCATGTTTAGGGCTATAATATCTGAACTCCAGCTGAATGTAGTTTGGAGTGTTCAGTAGTTTTTTTTCCAGTTGTACAGCGTGCATAAGAACAGCTTTATTTCATGATATCATTTCTCAGTGTGTTGAAATGTTTGAACAGAAAAATGAGTGTGTTTGGTACAGTAACTACAGAGATGGTTGTGATGGTAATACTTGATCATGTATCATCATAATAAATGATTAACACCATCATCGTCCCTGATACTTCAAAGAATACGTTATTGTGAGTGAGATACGTTTGTTTGTTTGCATATTTTTATGATCAGGGCATTTCAAACTTGTGCAAATTTTATCACTTATATTCACTACCTATAGCAAGTGTGAATTCATGTACCTTGAGAATACGTCGCTAATTAAATAAGACCGTTTGTTTGCATATTTTCACAAACTTTACGGTTTATATTTACATTGACTACTAAATCTATCTCCCGTTACGCTGTAATAAAAAAGTTGACCGTGCTTTATTTATATTTATGGAGTGTGCCGTGGTGTTCAGTTAAAGGCTGCCCCCAAAATACTGTAATTTTAATTGACAGTAAATCTCAGTTAAATCTCACGGCTGTGAAAAGAACACGTGTTGGACCTTCAACTTGTGAGGATTTTGGTGATTTTTACTATGTTGGTTGAAGGAATGAGTTATTCTATATGTGCCGTCTACAGTACGTATGATAAAGATGTGTCATTTACTGTAAAAAAATAATAAATGTCTGACTGTGTTAATACTCGTGTGCAACGCTGTTATATTTGTTCTAGTTGACTACTGGTTACCTTTATTGTGGGTGGCAAATAAGCAGTAACTGGTTTGTAGAAGATACAGGGATTGTGGTTGTTCCTCAAGGTGAACTGAATCATCCATTAAGATCAATGCGTACAGGCAGTAGTGCTGTATTTACGTGAGCACACTGCCTCCTGCTGGCAGCTCAAGGTTGTGACAGGTATGACAAAGCACATTCATTTTAAAGCCGCAATTCATAACGTTTCCTCTCTACCGCCATTTCTGTTTGAAACGTAAAACTGCAGGTGATTTGCATTATTTTCTTATTGTAGATGACAATGTAGATGTTAAATTGTAAACAACTGCTGTAAGAACAAGTTACAAACGCTGCATCATCTACAGTACCCGGACACGTGATATAGCAGCCGGATCTTCTTTCTGTTTACAAATCGGACCCGACATCTTAAATTATAAATCATTATTATAAAGTCATCGATGTAAATCTGGATAAGGAGACATTTTTGAACAATAACTGACCAAAAAGGTTGCGGCTGTAATTATTTAGTTTTGGAATCGATGGCAGTTCAGATATAATCTTAAAAATAATAATGGATTTGTTTTGAAAAGTGTGACAAGCGTCTATTTATAAAACTGGGTTTAACGAGAAAATGAGTTTTATGACCGTAAACCAGAATGCTTTTTTCATTTAATCATTTAGCAGACGCTTTTATCCAAATATTGAATCTAATAATTCTGTGTGTGTGTTCTGCAGATCAAAATATTTCTACCTGACATGGCCAGCAGATGGCAGCATAATAACAGATTAAGGCGTTTTTGTGGAGAATATGTGGCCGAGTTGTGTACTATTTCTGAACCGTAACATATCAACTTGTATTCTTTTAAAAACTTAATTTTTATTTAACACCTCTTCATGATTTATTCAGGTATTACCTTATTGTATGTTACGTCTGACGTATGTTTGTATGGTCATTTTTTGTTTGCTGTTGTTTACCTGGTGTGCTCTAGAGGGCGCGCTTGAAGAAACCGCATCAAGAGTGTCATTTGGACTCCTCGAGAACTGCAGGCGAACCGGGTGATTATCTTCACCTGATGAAGACGCCTGAAGTCGATGCTCCAGATCTCTCGTTGCATTGCTGCACCAAACACAGACATGACACGCGTGCGCAATCAGCCCATGCTTTTATTTCACTTGTTGCATATAAAAATGTCTTTCGTTTGAAGGTGTGGATGTTAAACCGACTAAAGATGTGTCGTACAGTACCGTCAAAAGACTGTAAGAGACAGAGGTGTCAATAAAAGAAGTCAGTTTCACTTTTTAATCAGCAGAACTTATGAATCAAACTCATGAATCCCTTTAATGACATTGAAAAATACCAGTCATAATAATAATAATTAATAATAATAAAAGCCACAATTGGCTTTGGTCCAGGGCTGCTAAAATCTACAGTATGTGTCAAAAATCTGCTTATTTAACATCGGAAACGCTAAAGGACTCGTTTAATAAGTGCATAAGCGCATCTACAAGGCCGGCTGAGATGAAGGTAACAGACATACGTGAACAGTTAAAGCTGCAATCCGTAACTTTCGCCTCTCTACTGCCCCCCTCTGTTTGAAACATAAAACTGCAGGTTACGTTTGATTACGTATGAACTGACATTTCCGAGGAAATCGGACCCGACAGCTCGAATTATAAATCATTATTATTACAGTAAGGAGATCGTGTTGAACACTGATCTGTCATGTACTTGCCTAACAAATGATTTTTGTTCATTGTTAACCCCAAAAAGCTACCGATTGCAACTTAAAAAAAAAACAAGAGGATTGCAAGCAGCCAAGCACCCGTGGAGTAAACTGAACTGTCTTCTACAGATCTGAGTGTCTATTGCAGCTGGTGCATTGCATGCGGCGTTTACTGTGTGCCACATTCTTGAACCAAAGGAAACATGAATGTGAAGTGTACTCAGCTGAGCTCTCTATGCAGCGCACCATACGGCCCTGATACCCTGACAGCGAATGAGTCAGACACGTCTGGACTACAACACGTACAGAGACGAAAGACAGACAAACTAAAGACAAAGTTTAAGGCACAGCCCAGGGGCCAAATGCCAATGCGACCATCTCATATTATTTGGCTTTCCCCCCGTTCTCATTAACAAATTTGAAGGTGACATTTTTTTAACATTTTCGTTTTTATACAGAATATCGTTATTTTTTTTACATCGGATAATATTTATAATAATAAACATTCTCTCAAGAGTTTACGAAATACAGCAACTCCATCCGCCCCCGGTATGAAGTCTTAGAATCTGTCAACCAACATTACAATATGTACAGCAAAATAAATACATCGTTGTAAACAGCTAAACAACAACAAAAACAAAATCGAGACGACGAAAGAAAATCCATATTTCGGTAAGGTCATCCGGTGAGGAAAGAAAAACCATGGCACAAAACTTAAATAAAACTATATACAACGCAAACGTTTGTTCTATGTACAGACGGCGGATCTTGCCATTCCACACGCGCTATGCTACAGTTGATGGTCTACAGTACCGCTTCGGACAGAAGCCACATACACAATACATTAAAGCGTGTGTCCTCATAAATGGTTTTGATTAGGAGTCACTGGGCGCTGCGTGTCGCGTAGTGCACGTCTGGGAGCAAAAACGTTTTGGCATGAGAGGTGACGTGTGAGATTTGACGCCGAACTGCATCTAGCCCTACAGAGAGATCTAATGCGATGAACGATTGAGCTTTAATGACGCTAAACGAAGACGCTCGCGTGATCGCGTTGTGGAAGGCATGACACAACATACTACACGACTGCAGAGTATCCGCGCGGAACTTCTGACCTGTGTGTAGGATTTTTAGGTGAGATCTTGCGACACCTGCAGAGGGCGAAGTCAAATCAAACGCACTCGAAGTCTCGCGTGCTTTCAAACCTCGGACAGTAACATATGCCAGCAGATGTACTTATAAAAGACACATTGAATCAATGCATTAAAGCGAGCTGATGTCACAAGCTGAAACAGAATGTTTTCATTGTGTTTCGTGTGCTCGGCTCGGTTTGCTCGACAGATCTAAACCTGATAATCGGATTCGTAAGCGAAGATCTGTAAGCGACGATCAAACATGGCAACACTTTAAAACAAACCTTCATATATTAAATCTATGAATATGGTCTTATAACACATATTGCAAAATAATAAAAATATGCATTATAAGATGCTTATGTTATTACTTATGTTTAATCAATAATTGTGTCTACCACATCTTTGCATAATGCAAAGATGTGCACATTAAGTGAACTATGTACGTTTTTAAAGTTTTAACTCTGAGTCAGAATTATACATGTGCTTACACATATATTAATGAAAAACGCAACTGATTGACAGTATTATAAGACATTATGACCGCATTAGGAATACATTCCTAATGTTTTTGTACCTGTATTATACAATACAGGTTTAGAGGCTTTAAGCTTTAAAGTGTTGCCAAATCACTGCTCTAAAACAAAGACAAATCCAAAACCCGGGGTGCTGAATACACCACAGAGTTAAATAACACAAGATGCGTTTAAACAAAGCATTTGTAGATGAGCTGTATGAAGAGGCTCAATGCCGGCGAGTGTGTAATGAAGTGAAGGAGAGAGACTCTGTACATCCAGCTCGTTTTAAACGTGAGAGTCGATGGCGTGCGACACAGCAGTGACGTAAAAGCCGACGCGAGAACGACCGCCACGCTGCGTACCTGCAAGTCACCCTTCACATAAAGTTTTCCTTTGAAACACAACAGCTGTTGTTCTGTTATTAAAAGTAACATGTAAAAATCTTTACGTCTACCGTACAAAACCGTAAGAGGCGACGACAGCCGTGAGCCGTTTGTCTTTTGTACAGTATTTTCAGTCAGGTTGAGGAAGACTTAAAACGTAGAAAAAAGGTCTCTTTGAAATCCAAGGAAACGTGCTTGTGTCGGTCGCCGTGGCGGCCGCTGTCGTCTCTATGGGCGGGGTCTCCTCTGATTGCTTTGTGCCGCGGCCGTGTACAGTAACAGCCCATCGCGGGAGATTTTCCCGCGGTGCGTCACAGAGAAGAGCGTCCGGGCGGGTCAACGAAACGGAGCTCGAAGAAAACGAAGGACTACGTTATTTATTCCTGAGTGCAAATAAAACCTACCGACGTCTTAGTGTCACTCTCGTCTCCAGGCAGCTGGCAGAGAGACGGAAAGAGAAAACGGAGAGCGAGAGAGGAGTGGCCGAGGTCTCGGAGTGCAACGTGCGCTTTGGAACACAATTTCATTGTCTATTATTAAATATTCACTTTTTTTGTGTCGTCGCGGCAGTTAGTTCGTGTCGTCCGGACGCGCTGCTACGTGTCTGCGGGCGGCTCCTCCTCATCTTCCTCTTCGTCGTCTTCTTCCACCATGCTGGGTTCCGTGGACACTTCCTCCGAGATTCCCTCCTCTGCCTCAGGAATCTCTGTGGATTCAGAGTCCTGCGTGATGAGAGTTTTGGAATCGCTGCAGCTGTTGTCCTCCTCCTCTTCGTCTTCCTCCTCCTCCTCCTCTTCCTCGGCCTGGCTGCCGCTGTCTTTCTCTGTGTCGGATTCTCCGTCCTCCTCCAGGGTAAGTTCGAACTGGAACTTCTCTGCCCCGCCGGACCGGTTGCTCTCCTCGGGCTGATCCGGGGCGGGCGAGGGGCTCTGAGGGATGGTGCTCTGGTACCACTCTCTGTTGTCCTCCAGCGTGTCCAGGATATCCTGGGCATCAGGGTGCACGAGGTCGGCCCACGTCTCCCACAGCGGATGCACAATGTAGTCAATAAAGCCCACCTACAGACGGAGAGACTGTGGTGAGAATCTGACACAGACACTCTGAGACACACATGACGGGCTGCAGTGATGTTCACCTGAGATTTCTCCACTGACGCGTTGTGCTTGTCACACATGGGGCTGATCTCCATCCCTCGCTCGCGTTCTCTGTCACCCTGACTGAAGAACTCCTCCATGATGCGGTCGGTCCACTGTCGGTACAGCTGCAGGGGTTTGGTGGGGTTACTGAGATCTGCACAGTGCACCATATTCTGCAGCACCTGATGAACACACACACAGTTAATGAGGAAATCTCTCCTTGTTTTTTGGAAACATCTGCAGGATTCCACAGAAGTCCACAGCTTTAGCTTTTTTTGACTTCAACATATGTAAGAAACGTACGTCAAATAACCTGTAATTTCATGTTTTAAACAGAGATGGCGATAGAGAGGCAAAAGCTACAGATGGCAGCTTTTAAATCGATTTTCTATCACTGCGTACAGAGAGTGACAGAAGACAAAGTATGTCAAAAGATTTTCTGTACCAGTGGCATCAAACATGCTTGTAAGTACCAAAGTCTTACTTGTATTCGGTCTGAATAATTATCCAAGAGTAAGACACCAGAACTGGTGACCTTCTTGGTCTCCACCATGGTCTTCAGATCAGCCAGCAGGTTCATGTGTTTGGACATATCAGTAGCTAAAACCTACAGTAAAGAGAAAAAGATGAGACGCCCTGAGCTATTTCTCAAAGCAACTAAACAAAATAATCAAATAACCCAACTAACAGGGAACGTTCTCAAAATACGATGTCTAAGAACCGGTTTTGAATGTTCCTAGAACTTTCAAAATAACATTTTAATGTTTTTGTTACTTAATGAAAACATTCGGGAAACTTTCTTATAACCTAAAATTGTTAGCTGGCAAATGACCGCATATCAGAATTAAGTAATTGGGTTTCCAGGACGTACGATGTCGATGACCATCTTGCGCAGTGACTGCCTCTGTTTTTTGGTCAGGTTCTGGAAGATGTCACAGTTCTCCTCCTGCAGGAGCTTGAAGCCCACGGCCAGATGATGGTTCTCCAGCACCGATGAGTCATTGTACATGAGGGCCAGCTCGGAGTCTGCAGACAGACACGTCAACACAATCACCATCAAAACAGGGCAAATTTTGTAACTCTCTAATACGACCCTGACCTTGTGCTAATCTGCGCATCAGTTTGTGTACGTCTGCAAGCTTCTATTTTGACGGACACACACACACACACACACAGTGGGCATCAAAGGGCTGTGTCAGCAACAGGACTCCGGTACTGTACGTGAGAGATTACAGTGTGTGACGCAGACTAGGGAAGCGCACACACACACGCTAAAGCCTCCAGACGGACAGTTACACACCCATGAGGCCTAAATCGCATTTATCCGTCATATCGCGGCATCGATTTTGCTTATGTCAAAACAAAGTTATGTAAGCGTACGGCCGGTGGCATGGCTTTGACGACAGATGTGCTGCTGGACTGACGCTCTCTCTCTCTCTCTCTCTCTCTCTCTCTCTCTCTGAAAGCTGATGGAAGTTAATCTATCAATAGTCAGATTTTCCTGCTCTTAACCCTTTCACTGGCTTTAGACAACAGTCCATTATAAAATGAGCTTTGTAAGCGTATGTAAGCCGTCAAATCAAACATAACATCGATGATCAGTCGTTTGTAAACTGGTGCCCAACGAGTTCTATTGTCATATCTTGAGACCAGAACATGAAAGACTTCAGGGTGGGCTGTTTTTTTTTTTTACTTGTTCCAGTAAGAAACCACCTAACAACCACCCAGAACACCCTAGCAACCACACAGCAACATGGTACAAACCACCCAAAGTACCCTGATATTATTGGTGTCGTATATAAAAAGCATATGTACATGTCTTTGTGCTGATGGAGAAATCTGCTTTTACCACACACACACATACACTCATATATATATATATATATATATATATATATRTGTGTGTGTGTGTGTGTGTGTGTATATATAGGAAGAGAGAGAGAGAAAAACACAGACATGAACATATGCTTTTTATATATTTATATATATATCTATAGAGCAGACTTACTGGTGTTAATGAGGAACTGGTTGGAGACACCTGGGTGGTCGACATCATGAATTGCACTGGCGAAAATGGCAGCAAGAATTTCAAGGTCTGTGAAAACTGCCTGAAAGAGGAGAACATATGTATGTATGGTCAGTAATGGAGAGCAGACATTATCTTCACCACACAGCCCATTATAGATTTATATAAACACAGCCAGAGGAGCACGAGGTCCCAGTCAAACGTGCGCGCGCTCTCAGCACACTTTAAAGAGCGGTATGCATTTAATACTTGTTTTGTAAAGTGCACTTGTTAGACGAGGTTTCTTGCACCACAGACAACCTCATGATGTCATCGTTCAGTTTTCAGGACGATTCTCTCTCTCTCTTACCTCTAGAGCGGGCGTGGAGAGCAGCACGTGTGTGGACTGGGTGACATCAGCAGCATGAATGTTGTTGTGATAAGCCACATCTGCGTGATAATGGTCTTCTAAGGTCATCAGGTAGGTTATGAATGTGTCCAGAGGAATTTTAAATGTTTTGAGTAAATCTCTCTCCTGTGGGGGAGGAAAACAGTCCCACATATTAACAACAACATCTGTAAGGTTTCAGTCAGTCGTGTGATGTATTTCTAACCGAAACAGAAAATTTAGCAAGGGGCGATAGAGGCGGGATTTGATTCGATTGGAGCGTTTAAAAGCTGTGATATCATTGGTTAATGTTATTTACCACAAACACAAGGCCTTGGTTACATCATCACAAGAGTAATTTCTGAGGTGGAGAATGTTGCCGTGTTCTGGCAAATCATTTATGACTACAACAACATTTTTAAGTTAAATTGTGATTTTAATATTCCCTCACCTGAAATATTGTGTACATCATCACCGTTAAAGGCCTGTTGCCCGAAAACTCTGTGACTTTGAAAACATTAAGGCCCCATTTGTTTATGTCCTCCAGCTCCTGAAACACATCAACATTATATTAGACAGTTCTTGTGTAATGTGAAGCAGCTAAACCACTATGCAAAACATTAAAAACTAAACAAAATTTGAATACTCTGCTAAAGACAACATACTTTTGTCATTAGCATACGCTGAGTTCTGAACGTTGGTGATGTTTGTTTAACCTGTCCTAATGTCTTCAGCACAATCTTCAGCATACCAGCTAACCGGAACTGTTGGCTAATGTTCTAATTGTCTCTTAAATTTATCAAAAAAGAATTAAAAAAATTGTTTGCATGAATGTTCCTATTACCAATCAATAATGAAAATATGTCAAACAAATGGATGTACTGAACGTTCGCAGACCTTTCGAAAAACATTTTTAATGTTTTTGTTGCTTAACGGAAATGTTAGCAAAATGTTCTTACAACCTAAAATTGTTAGCTGGGACGGCACAAAACAGCATCAAGCAGAACGGAAAATCACGCTGGTCCAAGCTGGTCCTTTCAGCAGGGTACATAACGCTGCCAACTGTACGTCATCGGTCTACGTCACGAGACAATGAAACCCTGACGACCCGTCTTCAAGGACTAAGAGTCCGTGATGAGGTCCAATCAGGTTTCAATTGAGATGATTGATGTTCTGAGAGGAGCTCTCTGAAACACGCGTGTCCCTCAAGCTCACCTTGGCCAAGGAGTCCTCCGTGTCTGTCTTGACCCCAAAGCGAGGGATGTTGGAGTTTGTGAGGCTGGTACTGTGCATGAGCTTCTTCACGCCGCTGATCTGAGACATGGGCTTTTTCTTCTTCTCCTTCTCCTTCTGTGTCTGTGGGGAGGGCATCTCCACGTCATGCTGTTTGTCTGCGGGGGAAGGAAACATCATCACTCATCTGACAGCCACACTTGAGTCCACTGCATTCAGTGTTTCTGTGATTGATGCTTTACCTAAAAATGTGTTGGAGATGAACTCTGAGACCTGGTTACCAGACCGGCTCATTTCAGACAGGTGGGTTAACTCCCTGTTTAACATCCGCTTGAACTGGAGATAGATAGATAGATAAAATACATTTGTGAATGAAAACTCTTTCAAGTAAAGCCACTGTACATTTTAACAACTATATATAAAAAACAAAATAATAATTAAGATTCACAAACCAGATGCAATGCTTCATGAAACACTATAATGTTTATATCTGTTCTCATTGTTTCACGATGAACAATAAATAATTCAAACATCTTTGGTTATCACAAGTATATTTAATCTTAATTTAACCAGAACTACTAAACAGTTTATCTGTGCAGGCTTCAGGCTTCAACGGGTGACAAAAACTGAGCACACTGTATTAAACAATTCCTACAGATCTAGTAAGTTTAAAATAACTTTCATCTTAATGTCTTATATAATAATGAATAAGTCCATTTTCAACATTAACACAGATATACAGTACAGTGCAATACAGTGCCAAAATCGTAGCATTTTGTTTTAGCGCGTCAGTTGAAAATATCAATTTAGGTTTCCACACATTCATTTTATTGGTCACATACGAGGTTATGTGCAGTTATATTTTACTGCAGGTGAAATATAACTGAAAAACACTGAAACCTTATATTAGCAATAATGCTATTGGTGACAGTGGCTGTATATTTCCTACTTACACACCAAAAAAACACATAATGAATCATTGATAGATTTTAGACAGTATTTTGTGTCTAATTACTTTAGATGAACTCATTTAGATCTCTGCGTATGCCAGTTTGGAAACCTAAACCTAAAGCCTGATCATACAAACATCAAGAGAGCGTTTATCACACACTGTACAGCCATTGTGCTCCTCGAATACAGGCATAAAATACTGTCACTTTGCATACTATTTACATGTGGCTTACCACACACTGTTTGAACATCAGGACAACAAGCTCACTGTTTGAATGTAGTATTTTGTGATGTCAAACAGACCTCAATTAAAGACGACAAACACAGCACAAACAGATGCTGATTTTGATCACTTTGTTTACATTTTGTTACTTTATGACCTCAAAGTGGGTTTCTCATCCACCCAATGTCTAAATTCAAAACTGTAGTTACATACACTCATATAATCAGACTGAACCAGAGACCGTACCTTTATGTAACCCCATGACACCGACCGCAAATAATTAGCATCAGGCATGTTTTCAAAGCTCCAAGGCAAAGCGCACACAAAACCAAGAAAGAAATCGCTCCTAAATCCTTCAGATGGCACGACACGAACGCTTCTGTTGCCTCAGCCCTGAAACAGCATCTCCAAGCTGACACCAGATCAGCTAGAGGTGCGACAGGGGTGCCGAGGCTGGCAGACGTGGCTTGGCTTGGCTTCTCTGTGCCGCGGAAAAGATGCTGCGATGCTCAACACCTTCCAAATATGGAACTGCTCATTTAATCAGTGCAGCTCGGGCCCAGAGCAGACAGCCAATCACAGCTCATTACTGGCAGGGAGAAGTGGGCTGGTGCGGCCGTCACACGCTGATGGAGGATACAGGCCTTGAGATCGGAGCTGTTTTCACAGCTCACCTTGTACCTGGTGTAATCATAGGCACGGCGGTGTGTTCAGATGACTCATCGGAGGAGGAGAACATCCACCGTGCAGACAAAGCCACTGTCCAAAAACCTGATGCTTTAAAATAATACAAATATTCTGTTTTTAAATATTAAGTGACCAAAAAACACAAATTTTAATTCACTTTTAACTTGAGTATCGGAGTAAAAGTTCAATTTTGTATTTAATTTACATATCAATACTGATGTTTTGGGAAATGTATTCGAGGATTACACCTTTTTTGTTTTAACCAGATAATGTCCAGGCCAGATAATGTCCAGTCTCAACCAGGGGCCCTCAACAAACTTTTAAAGGGGCCTCGAGATGACTTAAATTATTTTAAAAAAGTATAAAATAAGCTACATAACAAAAAGCTAAAATAGTTTCTAGTTCTGCCAAGAATATTCCTCTGGAATATTTTTATTGTATAGAAATTGTGAGTTGGGTTTGCAAGGTCCACTGATTTTGGTCAATATCATCTGCAGTATATTAATACCAATACTCAACTTCTATGAAATAAACGAAGACTAAAAACGTGCTTGTGTTTTTTAGCCTAATGTATTTTACTGCCATGCTGAAAATCAGATCCAACCAATCACAACTCCCGATTCAATGCCATTTCCAATCATAGGTGGGCGATTTTGATGACACTTGCGAACTGAGGAGGAGGTCTGAATAAAACATCATTCACATGCAGATAGTGATGTCCACTTGGGCCGCAGACAAACGTAATGTGACGCTTTCATGTTGTCTGTGCGGTGACGCCGCATTTGAAAAACAAACGGACAGATCTTTTATTAAGGCAATAATAGCGACCATTGGCCCGGTTTGTTTGGGGTCGATTTAAATATAAACTCAAAGTCCTTACAATACAGCAATGATATGAATTATCAGCACGAATATGAAAATGCAGCATTGCTCTCTTGCGTCAAAACATTTATTTTATGCAAAGCAAGGTGTTATGCCATTCGACCTAAATAGGCAAACAATGTGGGTGAGAACTGCTGCGTATGTCAATTTATATATTTCCTGTATACAGTATATCGGATGGTCATAATGATTTTAAACGGAGTGCAAGAATTATCGCTTTACATGACGCAAGAAATTAAACTTAAATTACTGGCTTTACAAAACTACGACTATCATGCCGAATCATAACACGTTGTTGCCTTGTTGCAGAAACAATATCTCATAAGAAACACTGCCATATACTGCAGTGGCTCCTGGTTAATTACAGACTACAGCTAACTAGCAGCGCTGTGGTTACGTCATAGGTTGTGTTGATGGAAACGTTAATTCTATAGCATTGCTCTATTAGCTTGTGTGGAAGAGAAAAACCACTGACCACACCCCAAAATCAGCCCGGAGGTCCCTCATCTCCATCATCAGAGGCACAGGTCTGTTTTTGGAGATCTAATCATCTCCCCTTCAACTTTAATTCTACTTTTATTGGAAAACTGTAGAATTCTAAACAGAATTCCGATACTTAATACAAACTGAAAAGTAGACATTAATATGTTTAGTCACGTGACTGATAACCATGTTTTGTTCTCATAAATAAATACATCACTGGTAAAGTTTCACTTGTAACTTTGCTTAAAACTTTACAAACTGAGAAATACTTTAAGGCTACATAAACTGTGACAAAGAAAGGAAGGAGGCCTCTGTGGTTTTCTGTGAAGTAGTTTGGTGAATTCTGGCGGAGACTGAAGCCCTGAGCTGAGCTCACGCAGGCCTCGCGTGGCTTTGATTAAAGCTGTCGGCCGACTCTTTGAGTATCGCTCAACATTTCGTGCTGTGCAGTCGTCGCATCACAGAGGACCAATGAGACGCCAGAGGCTTTACCACAGTGCGCGTGCAGGATCCAAATCATGGAGAAACCAACTGGCCACAGATACCACCCCCTCACCCCCCACCACAGCCCATATGTCGCTTTACAGCGTTCCTTTCCTTTGGGTTTATGCACTCTGGCATTGGTGGGCCTCTGGGCCCAGAATCCACTGGGTGTGGTGTGCTGAGGAAGTCTCAAGGAAGGAAAACTGGGCAGTTGGGTAACTCCAGATTTGCTGCAATGGGAAGTCTTTAACTTGGTAAATTACGGAGAGATAAACAACATATAAATGCACAGAGTCAGATAAACAAGGTAAACACTGAGACTTTCTGCTACTTAAAATATGAAGTAGCTAAACTGCACTCAAGCCCCCTACTGATATAATTAGCTACAAAAAGTCACAAAACAAAAAGTTACCTGCACTATATTCAGATAATCAGACAATATCACAATGGTAACCGCATAAAACTTGCGGTTACCGTGTAAAAATTTACATTAACTGCTAACAGCAAACCCAGCTAACAAGGAACATTCTCAAAACATTAGCTATAGTTCTCAAAAAGTTCTCTCAAAGTTATCAAAAACATTCCTGCAGTAACATTTGTAGAATGTTTTTAAACATATCTCATATATATCGAAAATGTTATTCTGGGGTTAATAGAAATGTTTTTTGAAACATTGCAGAATTGAAAAAAATGAATATCGTCCGTATAACCAAACAGTAAATGTCAATAATACAATGTCAAAAAACTGTGAATAGCACTCATTATTCAGTTCATTACAACAAAAAACAGATCTAGCAGGCAATCAGATTTCATTACATAACTCCCAGCACAAAATATCATGGAACAAACACTGTCTTATAATGTCATCAAATTTTAACACATAGCAAACAAAGCTCAATATCATGAAATGAATCAAACGTATCACGTAAAACAGAATGAGATGTGACTGCATGTCTAAACACGCCCTGACACACAATCATGTCAGTTCTGCATATATGTATATGCTCTGACATTTATACAAAGCAGACGGTTCATTTTATGTACAAACAGTTTTATCAAAACACCAAATCCGGTGTGATGTTAGTGACGTAACCGTCTCACAATCGCCATGTCCTCAAATTCATCACGTTTGAATGTTTCGGGAACGTTTGGAACATTTCCAAATCAACGTGTTTAGGCAGAGAGCTACAAAGATGCTGTGATGTTTGTTAGTGAACCTAATTAACCTTCCGGTGGGGTGTCGTTTTGTTGAATGTAGTGTGTGTGTGTGTGTGTGTGTGTCGTCTGCGCTCTCTCTCAGCCCACTGCAGGGCTCGATTTGTCTGCGTCTCCATGGCGACTGCGAGCATGTGGGTTCCTGCACTAGCCTGTTTGTCTGCGCTGTGACAGGGAGGGCGTGTTGCTGCCGCGCGCGTGTGTGTGTGTGTGTGTAGGTATTTTATTCATCAGTATTCAGCATGGCAGGCCTATGCCGGTTATTTGGGAGCATGCTCAGTACATTCAAAAACAAACACTAGAACAGGCGGGTGAGACAGACCCACCTAACAGGGAATGTTTTCAGAACGTTAGCTAATGTTTACGAAAAGTTCTGTTAGAAGTTATCCAAAACGTTCTTGTAGTAACGTAGTAAAATTTTTTACATAGGTTTTTTAATGTTATATATCATATATATCAAAATGTTATTCTTTGGTAGTTAGTGGAAGGTTTTAAAAATGTTACAGAATTGTGTTTAATTGTGTCAATAACGTTCTTGCATTTTACTGATGTCTGTATTTATTTGGAGATATTAAAAATCAGGTTCAGGCTCCACCATGACAATGAAAACAATCAGTTAAACCAAGAGAAGCTAAACAATCCCATAATCCTGTCACAGGTACTATATGTTTACACCTGAAGGAAAAAATGGGGCTTTCTTGACTTTGGCCAGGTAGCAACCACACAGACCACCATGGCAACAGCATAGCAACACCCTTGAAACCGCCACCAACACTCTAGAATTGTGCTGTGAGTTTTGCACGGCCAAGCAGTACTCACATTTTCATCAGGGAATTACTGAAGACTATCAGAGAACCCTGGTTGGTCCCCTGAGCTACAGGTGACGGTATATTGTGGCGTGTTTCTGAAGGTCACCAGCCTGTGACACTTGTGTGACGCACTGTTTCGGAAACAGTCTGTGTTGGGTCTGAAATCAGCTTATCATTTTATAAACAGAGCTTAACCTGTGTATTCAGCAATAAAAGATGATGATGTCATGGCCACAGTAAACACAGTTTATGTAACATGCAACAGTAAGATGTAAACATTCACTTCTGTAATGTAAACGGTTGTTACATAAGGACTGCTCCAGTGCTGTTAAAACTACAATGTTTAAACGTTATAGATAACTAGGTTTAATTATTTTATCTTAAAGGCGTGTGATTAGTTGCGTCCACTAAGACGAGCATAAATTTTACTACTGGTTATAGTAACTAGTCCGAGTTAGGGGTGGATCATAAAAAGATGGATCATAAAGTCATATTGTAGAGACTCTTGTCCTGGGCTAGTAAGAAAAAAACTATCCAAGAAAGAACCCTAAACGCCATAGCAACTGCACGGCAACACCAGGGCAACCACACACCTGGCCGGGACATATAATAAGCACTTACATTTTCTTCTGCAAATCTAAACATTTAATTTGCACACGTACTATTTCATTTACAGAACCCACAAATGGTAAATAAGCCTTATTTAGATGACAACAAGCATTGTGTCATACTGTAAAGTCTGTATTTGAAATATGATATGTGACCTTCAGTAATTTTGGCCCCCTCTTCTCTTTCTCCAAGACCTGCCTTGACCACATAAAACAAAACGAGACTTCTACCCCATATCCCACCCCAAAAGCCCCACAAAAAGGAATTACAGGGAGGCTTTGACTGATGAAGACTGCAGTTCTGAGTACAGCGGTACGCCACATTAAAAGACGCCTGTTTAGTCATCAGCAATGCAAAACATGATCCCCAGCAGTCTGACCTCAACACAAGCCCCGCCCACAATTCCAACGACAATGATGTCTTGGTGTAACGAAAGGTCTACATTAGCATTTCCAGCATATAGAAACATGCAAGCGTGCATTGACACACACACACACACACAGTGTATATGCAGTTATTTATAACCTCATAGCATTCGTTTATGGTGTCGAACCCTTGGCATTATCAGATAACTGGGGTCACCATACCAAACCAGGATGCAGGAGAGACAATCAATAGCCAGCCTGACTTGCGATCCTGCACGTACATGAGTTGTTGTCTGTATATCTCTCTAAAACTGTACCCCCTGGGGCAGCCATCTTGGCTCTATGCTACCTGATAACGTCTGCGAGCCAACAGCCCTGCCAAATCACACCAATTACCTGAAGTCCCCCGGGCGGCAGTAATACCATTAAGTCGGGGGAAGCCCTTTGTTCTAAGGTGAGCCGCCCTGATGTAAACCTCGTTCCCTCGAGAGGGACGCGAGCGGAAAACACTGTGTGGTTATGAGGCGTTAAGTTTTAATGGTGACTCACCTTGTTGGAGGCCATCTCGCTGACGGAGTGTCGGGTCTGAAGGGTCTCCAGCTGGTCCAGACACCAGTCCAGCTCCTCCAGGGTCTCGGTGGCGAGTTTCTGGTAGGCCTCCTCTGGAGGGAGACAGGGGAGGGGATGGTCAGTTTTGAGACGTTTGACCGGGCTAGCTGAGGCTTCCCGAACATCGTCCACGTCGTAGACGGCCATGTTGGCGTGTCCAGGATGGACACATGGGTGACTCTTCATGCTGTGCTGAAAAGATCACTCCTATGAGGAAAACAGGGCTAAAGGATCAAAAACGAGCTGCTCCTAGCCCTCAAAAAAGCTTTCTTTATCTCCTCAGCCAGTGGACAATGGTGCTGGAGCGTACAACGGACAATAAAACACAGTTACATCGCTGTCAGTACAGCTATGCGGGGCTCCTGGTGTGGAGCCCCATGCTCCTATAAAACAAAACACACACACACACACACACAAGCACAGAGATTCCCTTCTCCTTACTGATCCAGAGTCAGATGTTGTAACAACTGCATGTCTCTACGTTTTCCAATCAGTATCTTCCACAGGTCCATCCGGTTGTGAAAGAAAAACGGACAGAGAGGCGCAAACTTCAGAGGATGTTTGTCAATTGATGTTGTCTCCCAAAAAGAGATGGAGAACAGATGCAAAGGGTCCCCCGCCCCCCACCAAGAGCCTCGTACCGTCACTGCTTTATAATCCCCCCAGTCAGAGATCCCGACCCCTGTATGAAGCGCTGGGCTCTGCTCAGTTTTCCTGGAGAGCTCGCACACCACCGATACACACTGCACGTTAAAAAAAGCTCGCACAAGCGACACAGTGAGAGAGGCACGCGGAACCTCAGCTACACAGACATGACACAGAAGGCATTGCTTTACACAAACATAATCGGCTTCCTGTGAAACCACAAACCTACAGAGCTGAAGAGCACGACGCAGTGAGAGCTGCAAGATGCGGAACGGAGCGCTGGAACCGGAGCCGAGGAGACTCTGCAGACTCACTGCTGTCAGCAAAAAGGGGTCTGATCTCTGTTACAAACGGGTATTAAAAATGCATGCTGCTGCTCTGCCCTGAAGGAGACAGAGCTCTGGAATTAGTTATCGCCATGACATAAAAACAATTACTGGCTATTAATATGATTCAAGTTACTATCCTAGCTAGCAATAATAGGTTGTAAAAAGCGTTTCCCTAGCGCTTCCATTAAGTAGCAAAAATGTTATTTTGAAAGTACTAGGAATGTAAATTTTTTTGATATATATGATATAAAACGCTAATAAGTTCTACAAAAGTTACTGCAAGAATGTTTCTGATAACTTTGCAAGAACATTTAGAGAACGTTAGCCAACATTCTAAGAACATTCCCTGTTATCTGGGTGTTGGTTTCTATATGCAAAAAACATTAACAATAACAAAGTTGGATGACTATAGTATAAAATAAAATAGTCTCTAAAGAAAAATAAACGTATTGAACAAAAAACAAGAAACGTGTAGCGCTAGAAAATCCACACGCATCTCAACTCTGCTGCACATCCGCAGGAGTGTGATTAGCATCAGATTAGCGGAGAGATTGCTTCACTCATGACAGACTGATCGCTGGAGATCTGCTCTTTCATGTCCCAGAATGCCCCTGGGAGATTGTTTACTTCATCTGTACACCAGCTCACTGCAGACAACCGAGCTGCTTTACAACCACAGCGATACGCTGGAGGATTACGCGGCAGTCAATCTACGTCTACGATTACTACTAAAAATTAATCTGATGCAGTGGTGTTCGTCCCTAATCCAGGATTATTATTACGACCGGCCATGCTGTTGATGTGTGTTAAAAACGCGTAAACAGCATCATAAGTCAGTCGTTGCGGCGCTAATTATGCGTACTGAGTTAGAGGGGTATGAGCTGAAGATCCATGAAAATCATGCATCAGAACGAGCGTGTGACAATCACAACACGCACTTCTCCGGTCATGGGATCCTGGTATTATTGTTACAACCTTTTGAGTACGCCGGCAGGTTAATTTGACATGCAGCCCTGCGCGCGTGTCAGCGGCGCCGTGTTTGTTGAACCTCTGAGTCAGAGCGCGCTACACGCATGGGGGTCAGCTGCAGCTTTGTCCATCATAATGCGAGGAGAAAAAACAGGTCAAAGAAAGAAGAATACAGCAACAGACAGAGTAGATGAAACAAAAACGATGAGTTATGACGGAAAGAGGCAGGATGAGGCACAGAGTCACATGATGTGTGGTGTTCTCTGCCCAACCCCCCCCCCATTTCTTTCTTTCACCCTCTTCTCAAAAGCCCGTCCAATCACTCAAAGGAGATTTCAAGAGCAGGGGTCCACTATGCTCGCTGACAACATCTCCTGTGACGTCAATGGCATTCTTCTCCCGTTCAGTGCGACACCAGAGGCCGGCCCCTCAGAAACGGCTGTGACTGAGAGCTGTGCAGGGCTGCAGCCAAACTCTGGAGTGGAGTTCCGTGAAAGCGGAACAGCCACGAGAGAGCAAACGGAGAATTCATAAAGATCAAACTGTTCTATTTTACCCTCAAATCACAATGTAAACTATGCGTATGGGTGAAAAATGAGGTGAAACTAGAGCCAAACCATTTTACAAGGCAGATGATGCTTCTAATAAGATCAAATAATCCCCCAATGAATATATATATATATATATATATATATAAAGCTCAAATGCAGGTGAATGAAAACCAGGATTTCTGACTCATGGAAGGTTAGCTATTATCTAATAAAAGGTTGACCTAAACCTAAACAGGTCATTAAAACCCAACCCGGTCAGAGATCACTCATAACCACAACATGACACAGTTAGAAGCCAGACAGTTTCTCAGAAAGCCTCATTTCACGCGTCAGTGGGTCGGCAGCTCTTGAAACACACAACACCTCTGCAGAAATACTGAGACAGCTGCCGTGGGAAACGCAACCCTTGGGCTGACGCAAATACCAACAGCAGACACCACGGACGGCAGTCGGCCAAAGGTGGCTGCGTTAAACGCAGTAATTCCTGCGAAACTCTGCCTTCATTTTTCTACGATCACCCCGTCCTCACACGCTTCTTGCTGTCCGCCATCAGGTTGCCAGGCAACCGCTGTCAGATCATTAGAAAGCGAGGGGCAGGACCCCTCCGTTTTAAGCAGCTGCTATATATAGCACCAGCCGATAATGATCCGAATCAGTCTATATTGGCAGGTGGAACATTGATTTGGGGTGAAAATTACTCTATTTTTCATATGCCTGCTAGCGTAGCGTCCATTCTCGAATCACTCGGCTAGCACGCGGCTAGCACGTGCGCTAAATACAGAGCTCAGAATGCAACAGTGTGTTATTGCACGTCTATGCCGTGCTAGGGTTTGAGTCGGTAGAGATCTGAGAAACGCGAAGTGACCGTGAACATCGTGATTGACAGGTTCATGCTGAGAACAGCGAGGCGTGACCTCGTGCCCTCACGATGTGGAAGCACATCTCTGGCTGGGCATGAAAGCGAGACGGCGTGTGAACGCGAGTATCATGTCAGTTTGGTGGGCGACCAGCTGCGTCGTGTCTATTATTATCATCTTGATAAGGGTGTGAAAGATTCACAAATGTCAAAGCTAGTGCAGGTTACTGCACAAACCATTAAAAACATTTAAACGTTCTCCATGCGCGCTTGGCTATAGAGATCAGCAGCATCGGTATGAATGGAGACTGGAGAACTGAGTACTGCCAGAAACACTGGTGATCTGTCCCTCTCTAGAGGTTAACTGATGCTATGACATGCTAACGCAGGAAAACCAAAACAAACACAACCCACAGGAGAGACAATCATCTCCGGGATGCCTCAGTTGTTTCTCCTGACAAACAAAAAAACGAAAGGGAGACAAAAACCCTGGAAAAAACACCAGAAATATCCCACGCGTCTCCTCTAGAGATTCAACAACATCTGCAATCAAAGTCTGCAATCAAAAGTCAAATATATCTTGATAGAAACTCGGAACAATTCTTAAGAACTTCTAAAGCACATCAGATTAATCGCCAGTAGAAAATAACAGTTACACATACAGTATAGAATATTACTTCCGTGTATCAGTTAAGATCAGAGTTATTTAATAGCACAGTTCTGACACAATATAAAACCCCGTTCAGCACATGTGTGTCTCACCTGTGAAGGAGGTCTTTGTAAGTGGCGTCTGATTGCACATGGGGGATCGTCTGTGAAAATCATAATAAAAAGCAGAAAGTGTTGCTTTAAGTGTCAGCTGAACTCAGATGTCACTCTTCTGTGTTTCTGGATGTCAACTGTGGCGTCACGAAGCTTGTGAAGCTGTGAAGGTTTTGGACGTAACTCAACTCACTTGTTACTCGTTCGGTCCTGCTGGAGGTTGGTTAACGCTGCAAAGTTATTCCGTACTGTCCGCAAACTAGCCAGCACCTTCAAGAGCAGAAGACAGAGTCAGAACATCTTCCGTTTAAACTCAAATACCAATGCATTTACCAGAGTGTGTTTGTAGAACGTTGTTTTAATGTTGGAGCTTAACCACGCAGTGTATTAACAACTGACATACTGTGTCAAAAAGAGGACATGGCATGAAATCACAGCTGAATCTTCAGAAAGGGAAGTGCATGCTGGTTTACTGACCTGTGCAAACGGCGTAACGATGAGGTCATCGCCATGACTGGAAGAAAGTGGATGACAACAGAAGATCAGCAGTGTGACACGCCAACAACACCGGACATCACTCTTACCAAGAACACCTTCAGACTTCATACACACGACTGTAATGCTGCATGCATTTGTCATAACAAACGAACCATATCGTCAACGAGACGGAGACTTTAAACCTAAATTGATACAGAAATCACAAGAACGAAGACAGATGGGGAAAGACGATACAGTCAGGTTGAGTCCTCCTACAGGTTTGAGATATGGTTTGTTTGAGTGACAGGTGACAAGGCAAGGACACGCTCGCATGAGTGCCGTCAGAGCTAGTGAGCACTAACTATCAGAAAGTGAACAGAAGTGTGACCTCGCTGCTGAATATAACCAGATGTTCCTTCAGAACATCAACACGAGTCACACACAATCAGTTCACAGCGTCTTACTGTGTACAGAATTCACACCTTAAAGAATCTGAAAAGTTTATTATATATAATTCCAGGAAAAATCCACGACACAGCAGTGACAGTTAATGATAACAATCAGGTACGAGATATAAAGAATGGATTAAAAAACGCACACAGGAGAATAAAGAAATAACTCAGACTGACTGAAGAGCCTCGTGCTTTTTATAACAAAAAAACACGATCAAACATGAACGTTTCCAGCACAGAAACTGTAAGGTTGAGGTGTTGTGGATCACTTTGGCTAGTGTGCGAAATCCTACCGAGCTGCCTGCCTAGACAGCATTTTTGTATGCGTAAGTGTGTCTCAAATCAGCAGCATTTTTGTGCATCGTAGCCACTGGCTGAGTCAGCAGCCTTTCCGGGCACTAGAAGCATCAGTTTGTTCTTGCGATGCTGTGACTGGTCGCTTATACAAATGTTCCCAACGCATCTATGATGCTCAAAAATGTTCCCTAGGTAGGCAGCTCAACAGGTATTGGGACAGCTTCTGTATGTGAGCTCATCACACAAATAAAGGGATAGCTCGACCAAACATAAATTAACATGCTGTTAATGTACTCACCTGGGACACAACATTTAAAAATGATAAGGAACCACAGTTTTCATGTTTGCGTGAACTATCCCTTTAAATCCCAAAATCGTGTTCACTCTCGTTTCACATTCAGCATGTCATTCATCACCCTCACTTTATTTGATGTGTAATGACCATTATGATGTAATATTCCTCTTTGATTTTCTCTCCAGTAGCGGGTCGCAGTTTTTGCTAACTTGTTTTTAAGTATTAAAACGATCAAAGCTGTGCCATGCTGGGTAGTTAACACGTAAACAATCCTTTAAAACATAAGTAAGCTAAAACTGTTCGCTTGTGCACGCAGGAAATGCAGTTAGTGATGCGGGCTGGTGGCGATAGCAACAGGAGGGCAGGTGTGCATGCACTGGGGCGTATGGAGGTGCTGTTAGTCGTTTTAGGGAGAATAAGGGATGGAGGTTACAGCGGGGAGGGGGGCGTGTGGGTGAGCATGGTGGGGTGTCTGCTCTACACAGGGTTTTTTGTATGTACTATTAGTATATGTACTAGATCTGCCGAACACCACGCAAATAACATACCCTCTCCGCCTGTCATCTGGCTGGCTGAAGAAGCGCCCGATTTCACGCGCGGGTCGTGTCTGTTTCAGCACGTGGGTGTCGCTGACGCTCCTGCGGTTTAACATTATGGTGTGCGTCTGTGCGTCCATGCGTGTGCATGCATGTACGCATGGCGGGTTCGCTCTACACTACATTTCCACATGGCGCTGGCAATAAAAGGTCACCAGCAGGCATGTGCAGCCCATCACGTGCTGCTGTCTAACTGCGGCGGTTTGGAATGCGTCGCAAACAGAGCTTGCTAAACATAGCACAAGGCCGCAACTTCAGCTAGCACAACAACCTGCTGCCGATTCACAAACAACAACACTACCACAACTTCATTACTTATAAACTTCATAACTTATAAACTTCATTACTACAAAAAATTGTACATTAAATTTTCCATTAAAACAAAAAATTGAAAATTATTTACTAGCTACCTGAATAACATGTCAACGTTTACAAACTAGTAAGTAGTTTTTGATACATACGATATATAACGTTAAAAAACATTATATCATAAATGTTTTGGATAACTTTGAAAATACTTTTGGAAAAAACATTAGCCAACGTTCTGAGAATGTTCCCCGTGAGCTGGGATTTAGTTGTCTGTATTTAATTTGGTGCAAACACTATGATATTCTTTAATAACTATATGATAAAAATGACCAGGCCAGGTGTGTAAACTTCAGATAAACCCCACCTGGTATCAGTGTGTGTGTGTGTGTGTGTGACATCAGATGGCCGCTGTTGGCTCCGTTCCAGAGAGAGAAAGTAACTATTTGCAAAGTGGGCCATTTATCAGCACTCTGCCCAGTATGCTGAGATGGTCAGACGCTACAGAGGAGCTAAACGGAGAGATATTGGGCATCTTATCAAAGCCTGAAGTTCAGCTAGTCACAGAAGGTCTCTCACACCAGCTGGCCTTAAAGTGTTGTGAATATTTACAGCATAAAATAACAAATATGCAAGTACGCACAGAGAGACATGAATGCATGAATGCACTGTGTTTCGGGCCTTACTGACATCCAGATCAAATGAACCAATAAAACTTTACAACAAGAAAACATAGAACTTTACGTGGATGCTTCAGAGAACGATTCGCCAGAAGTCGGAAAGAGGAATCTTTTATTGAAGAATTCAAGAATTACAAGAATTATAAGAATTACTACAGTATAAAAATGTGATACAAGCCCGAACTGTACAAAAAAACAAAAACAAAAAGACCTCCACAAGCAGCTATACTGGAACTGGCATTATCAGGAATGGATGTGATATTTCCTGCCATTCCGGGGCTGAGAATGGATTATCAGACAGAATGAAATGAAAACGTACGTCTGCTCTCCCCCTCGAGACTCTAAATAATGCATGCACGGGTGCAGGGTTACATAGAGAAACGTTTTCAGCGCGCAAAGATCAGGTCAGAGAGAGGAAGTGAACCGAGCTCACAATTCACAGCTATATCCTCCTTCATTGAACCACTTCAGCTCCTGTTTGTCATTTATTTCTTATAATATGTTCTTATAACATGTTTTAACATGCATTAAATACTAATATAACAACTATACATCAGAACTAAACCTCTGTATCACATTGAGCCCTTTTGCTTCAGACAATTTCTATGGTAACAAAGCACGACACCAATCCCACAATGCATTGCTATAAGCTCTGCGAAAACATTATTATTTCATGTATCGGATTGTATAAAAGCAATTGTGAAACTGGCCTGTGTTCAGAGTTTCCTGACAACGAAAATCACTCTAATGTAACGA
Organism: Botia almorhae; assembly: GCA_036877575.1. NCBI lineage: Eukaryota > Metazoa > Chordata > Actinopteri > Cypriniformes > Botiidae > Botia > Botia almorhae. Next base: position 276 of record JAZGTJ010006039.1, on the reverse strand, counting down.
CATTACATTCTTACACAACAACTGTTCTGTTAGTCCTGCACAGCCTTTTAATAACAATTGTACTATTTTGTGAAAACCTGTTTAATATAAGGGTGTTTTTAGTAAGTTAAATTGTTGGTTTTAATATTTATATGTGTATATACTATTGTACAATATATGGTATATATTAATATCACAAATATGTGTGACTGTAGTGTGCGTGTGTTTGGGGGGGGCAGAAGGGTGTTTATTGGCTGGAAGGGTACTTCATTGTTAAAAGTTTGGGAAACACTGTTT
>JAZGTJ010006038.1:0-25950 GCA_036877575.1 Botia almorhae | reverse complement strand
TTTGAACTCGTGTCGATTTACCTCCGCCCCAATTTTACGCAATCCCAACCCCAAACTCCCATTTATAGTTGAAGTAGATGCCTCCAATCATGGTGTGGGTGCTTTGTTGTCTCCACGACACAGCACACCACCCAAAATGTTTCCCTGCGCCTGTTTTTCTCGCAAGCTGTCACCCGCTGAACGCAATTATGATGTAGGTAACCGTGAATTGTTAGCCATCAAGCTGGCTTTACAGAAATGGCGTCACTGGCCACTGTACAACCCCTCAGAAATCGATACTGGTGGCCCATCCTCACGTCCGACACCATCACTTACATTAAGAACTGTAACACCTGCCAAATTTCCAAGACCCCGATACAGCTCCCCGTAGGTCTACTCCACCCATTACTCACACACCACTGTCCCTGGTCTCATATTGCTATCGATTTCATTACAGATCTCCCGAACTCCCAAGGTAATACTAAAATTCTCACCATTGTAGATCGGTTCTCCAAAGCATGCCGCCTAGTTCCATTACCCAAGCTCCCCACCTCCCTGGAGACAGCCAAACTTCTCTGGTCAAGCCCGCTACTGGTATGACTGCCTTCAACTTCTATTTCCTTGGTCTGGGGAGCCAACCGATCTTCCCGCCATTACAGACTGGTTGCAACGCAGCAAGGAGGTATGGAAGAGAGCACACACCCACTTACTACACGCAGTTAGACGCCAGATGCAACAGGCCAATCGCCCCTGGCCAGTGGGTTAATCCAGTTTCCATGTATCCATGTTTCGTGTAGTACTGCCCAAACCCGCTGGTGCCTCGGATGGAGAGCCATAGGGCAGTCTTCAGGAACAGACCCCTCCCATCATGTTGGACGGCAGAAGGCCTATCGGTTTAATCAGTTACTCGACTCCAGGCGCCGGGGTGGCAGGATCCAGTACCTCGTGGACCTGGGAGGGGTACGGCCCGGAGGAGCGTTAATGGGTGAATGTAGGTGATATCCTGGCCCCTACTTTTACAGTGGAATTCCACAAAGCTCGTCCCGAGAGGCCGGCCCCTAGGCCATGAGGAAGACCCCGGCGTTGATTTCCTCCTTGCGTCTGGAGCTGCTCGTGAGGGGGGCTCTGTTATGTAGGAGACTCCCGCACCGCCTTCTCTGTGCCACCAGAGGGAACCATTACCTGAATACTAATTCGGTTTCGGACACAAAGTCACATACCTGGGACTGACGAACTTCCTGTCTGGTGCACCTGGGCTTCACTAGTCAGTCTATTTAAACTCACCCATCTGTGTGACTCTTTGCGAAGTCTTGTTTGCCAATTGCATTTGTTTGTTCTCTGCATGACTCCTGGATTGGTTATTGTTGTGTAATTGTTTGCCGCCTGCCTTGATTACTGTTTTGGATATTGTTACTGATTAATTGCTGCCAGCCCTGATCCCTGCCTGTTCTACGTTTCTGCCTTGGTTATTCCCTATTGCTCAGTTTGCTGGTGTACTTGACCTTTGCCTGTTTTGACCACGATTAAAGAAACTGCATAATTCATCAGAATGTTGGGGTATTTGTGGGCTTTTGTTGGGTAATGGTCATATATTATATATATATCTTCTCAAACATACAAAATGACACAGAACCAATCACACACTTACACATCCCCACACACACACTCACTCACTCACTCACTCACTCACACACACAGAGTAAGATCAAAAACTCAGTTAGACAGCTGACCAGTTAGTTGAAAAAGTTAAAAAAACTGAAATTCTAAACAACAGAAAAGTCTGACCGGTGACAAAAAGTCATTTTAAAGCCAAATGCTATTTTAACAATACATATTTCATTAGTGTAAAAAATAGAAAAAAGTGTTTTTCCAATGTTTGTATATATTATTTACATGACAAATGGTGTATAATTTAGGAGAGAATTTATGTGGTGATAAGGCTCCTCAAAATACATTACAAGTTTTTCATTACAAGACGGTAATAAAAATAAAAATACGGTAATAAGACAACTATGTTATTTAACCTTGCATCAATGTTTAAACATTTCCTCGCAAATTGTTACAGTGCATGCATTGTATTTCTTCAAGTGAATGTTATACCACTACTATACCACTCTCACAGACAATTAAGCTTCCAGTCCAGATCCCTCTCGTGGAGAACAGCAGCCATATCTGTCCAATTTTGCATGTATGTGTGTGTATATATATATGTTTATAATTTTATGTTTTGGGAGTACAGGTCAGAGAGAGGAGAGAAGAAAGCTTCAAATGGGCACATGAACCAGTATTACGGCAGTATTACATTATATGATGCAAAAGATATAAATGGATTAACATACACTTAATTTGTAATTCCACATCAGATAGTCCTGAAACTGTGCTGGTGACACTGTGGCAAGGTGTACTCCCAATCTGAGGTGAAAGTGGTCTGTGCAATCTAGAACTTTTATTTCTATAGCTTTTTAAAAATAAGAGACAAAAGAGTGAAAATATGAAAGTTTTAGGGTCTCACATTTTGTAATTCCACATCAGATCAGTTTCAGGACTGTGGCAAGGTGTACTCTCTCTGAGGTAAAAGTGGTCTGTGCAATCTATAACTGTTATTTCTATAGCTTTAGAGAGAGTGAGAGAGTTATGATGGGGAAAAATCACGTTCGCTAGACCAGCACTTGCATTCAGATCAGTTCTCTGGCGATTTTACCGTAATACGCAGTTTATGCGCGACCATCGGAATAACGTGGTGGCTAGATTGACCGTGCTTTTCCGCTCGGCGGCTGGCCTGACCGCTGGCCTGATTGCAGTCTCTATTTTCACGTTCCGTACAATAGAATCTCTGATAACCAGGGCACTTTCAACAGGTCTCTCAGTGGGTGCGTCACTGAGTGGGAGAACCTCTTTGGAACTGTAATCGGAACAGAAGAGTGGTGTTTTGTCCTGAAGCTATGCCGTCTCAGTCACAAAGTTTTCCTGCTGCGGGGGATCTGCAACCGGAACTGAACAATGTATGGACCTAGTTGCATCCAAAGTTTGGTCTAAAGCCCTATTACTCTTACTATCCTGGAGTAAAGTCTGAATGCGTGTTTCTAATTCCAAAATCTTCTCTGTCAGCCTAACTATTTCCCTGCATTTATCACACGTAAAACACTCAGCGCTGACAGAGAAGGCTACACTAAACGTGGCAAACAGTGCATTTTACAATAACAGGAGAAGATGCCATGAATCACCATATTTTATGAGTTATTCCTACTTACCGCAGTTGTTTGATAAACTCAAGCAGATGAAAATCGCAGGAGATGAAGACAGTATAGACAGTAAACACAGAAAACAGCTGACCGGCTAGCCTGGTGCTAACTGAACTGAGTCATCTGTAATGAACAACAATCAAAAGCTAGCGGTATCTTAGTTAATTCAATACGATGTAAATAATACACAAACAAGTTACGTTTAATAATTTAGACACCAAAAGTAATGAGATAAAAACAATGAGAAAAGAGAGTCAGCACAAGGCTAAGCAGAGGCACAAACACAAACCACTTGCAGCAAGTCAGACAGGAACCGGAAGTGGTCCTGAGATGGTGGGGGACTGGATGGAACGACCCCTGAGACAGATCATCAGGATTTGATAGACTTCCTTAGTAAACCTACCGTTTTATACAACTTATAGCTTTTGTGACGAGTCTCTCCGGGCTCATCAGCGTCGCCCTGGCAACCACGCAGCACACCTGCACGTCCTCATCGCGGGCTAACTGGTCACAGCTGCTCTTCATCAGCGAGTGGCATTAAAAACCACCAACGCTCTCACCAAAAGAGAACCAATTGTTCTTGAAGATCGCATGGTGAATAACCTCTGTCTTTTTGTCTCCTTCCTTCAGAGAGCAGCGAGTGACCGCCAGCCTGTCTTAATAATTTTGTGGTTTTATCGGTTCAGTCAACCCTTTATTTATAACCGTACTATAAATCTAGTATACCTAATTAGTCTTATATAAAAAAATAAATTAATAAATATGGTAGTGGTATTATTGCAAATAATATAGTTATTATTTATTATTGTACATGTCTGACATTTGTTCTGTGTTTTATTATTATAATTTTTTATGTAAAGCTTCTTTGAAGCAATGTAACATTTGTAAAAAACACTATATAAATAAAATTGAATTGAATTTCGGGAATTTGGAGGCCAAGGCAGCACTTTAAACTCTGAAAAATGTACAACAATGTTTAGGTAGGTATCTATTTGTGAATGGCTGGATCCAGGGTTTTGCAAGCAGAACCGTCCCACAGTGCATCCTGGTGCCATCTCTTCCCTAGCTAAACGGCACACATCTACTTTCGTTTACACTACATTTACATGTAAAGTAAAAGAAAACATATTTCATAGGACCAGGCGACCTTTCACTGCTCCAGTGCAAAGTCCAGTTTTCAAGCTTGCCCATTGTAGCACTTTAGACGGGTCATCATAGACAATCATAGATTTTATTGTGATCTTTGTTATTCACTATGACTGTATACAAGGTGGAGGCCTTGTTAAGTCTGGATGGAGCCATCAAATGTGCACAGAGGGATGTGTATCTGCTGTAATGGGCTGTAGATAACAAAAGATCTGCTTGTCTTGAAAGGAGGATGGGAGCTTATTAATCATGACTCCAGAATCAATGTGCGGATGTTCCAGCTTGCCACCTTTCTGGTTCTGGTTATCTTTTCAGTTTTACCTCTGGTGAGAGATGCCTGTTGGCTGTGGCCAAGTTGCATTTAGGGAAGCAAATGTGCAAGTAGTGCCATCTCTAAAGAGATGCTGCTTTGTAGCTGGGTGCTGCTAAAATCTGCTGTTGCCTTAGGTTAACAGGCAAGCTATCCATAAATCTGAGCCACCTACATGCAAACATAAGACAGTGGCTTCCAGTGCCACCTAGCATCTGTTGTTTTGCTCCTATTTGTCGCTGTAAGTCTTTCCTTCTCACCTGTGTTATGATTTAAGTAAGAATTAGGGCACACAAATCAATCTTACTCCCAAGCGATCAATTCACTGTGGATCAGTGGTCTGTAGATTTTGTCAAGTAACTTATTATAGAACCATATTTTCATATAGGTATGCATTCAAACACACCAAATCAGTTGCTAAATGCACTCAAAATAGTAACCATTTTCCTTCACAAACATATTTTGCTTTAGAAGGCATTTGTTAACCTTGTTAACATTGTTTTTTTTGGAGTTTTTTGGAGCTTCAAAGTCTTGGACACAATATTTTTATGAACACTATTTGCCATTTTAGACCTGTAAAGAGCCAGGATATTACTATAACTCAGATTGTATTCAGAGCCATATACACTTGGATGCTTAATAAGAATAAAATACCACCTGCAGTTGATTTTAAAATTTTAAGTATTTTCAAATGGTCAGAACATTTAGACTGCAATGAAACGACTATAATGCGATAGGAGCATGTACAGGGTGACAAGCAATAATCCTAAACTAACCCCTGCAGCACTCCATATTGAACAGTGTAGTACCATGTCTCTCTTTGAGATTATGAGAATACTGCTTTTTCTAGTATTTCTGACAGAATTTGATATTGGTCTGCAGGTATATGTTTCTAGGATCAGGCTGTTTGTTTGTTTTTTGTTATAAAGAGGCTTAATAACAGCAAGCATGAAAGTTTTTGTAATTCGGTTCTGTTTTACCTTGTTAGGGTTAGGACATAATACCATTTTATACCATTCACAGAACAAAGAAGCTCTTGCTGATTGGTTATACAAAATAATATGATTATTTGTCTACTGAGAGATAGGCTTTAATGCTCGTTGACATACGCATAATAATGGGTTGCTAGTCTTGTCACCATATACAGTCATGGCTAAAAATATCGGTGACTGTGAGAACACAGTCCCTACAGTCAAACATTGTGGAGGTTCAAAGGTGTTTTGAGGTTGCTTTGCTGCTTCAGGCACTGGATGCCTTGACTGTGTGAACAGAATTATGAAATCTGATGGTTACCAAAAAATGTTGGTGCGCAACTTAGTGGCCACTGTCAGAAAGCTGGTCATGGGTGTTTCAGCAGGACAATGACCCGAAACACACTTCAACTTGCATCCTTCAAATCTGAATGACCTGGAGCAGTTTGCAAAAGAAGAGTGGTCCAAAATTCCAGTAGAGAGGTGTAAGAAACTCATTCATGGTTTTATGATTCATGATTTCAGTTATTTTTTCCGAAGGGGGTGTTACCAAGTATTAAGTTAAGGGTGCCAATAATTTTGTCCAGTGCATTTTTTGGGTTCTGTGTGGAATTGTATCAGATTTGACTATTCTTCTGTTTTTTTGTTGTTCCAATACGAACAAAAAAAGTAAACGTAAGTACCAAAACATTTGCAACTGCAACAATTTTCTGAGAAGGGTTGCATTTTCTGACAGAATTGCAAGGCTGTGATATTTTTGGCCATGACTATGTATAAAAGTGTGATGAGCAGAATGACAAATTTGTTAAGAAACTATTGATAATTATGCTATATGTACATACAGAGGATTAAAATTCTGTTTCCGTTAGCACGTTTTAGCATGATAGCTATAACAAAATATGGCTTATTCATGATGTTATGAGGTTGCTGGGGTGCTCTAAATGGTTGCTATGGTGTGGATAGGAAGTTGCCATGGCAATTTCATAAAGCCAACTGACAACCCAAGTCAAATTAACCAACCCACATGTCTCTACAGTGTTCTAATGTTGAGATATGGCTTATTTGTTTCATTACAAAGTTGCTAGGCTACCAGAAATTGTTAAAAGGGTGTAGCTAGACAGTTAACAGGGTTGAACTAAAAGACAGATGTGTGTCTGAATCAAATAAACCAACTCCCATGTCTATGATATTTTGTTACTGAGATACAGCTTATTCACGTTGGTTGCTATTGTGTTCTAAGTTGTTGTAAGGGAGTGGATGGACAGTTGCTATGGTAATAAAGACTACTTGACAGTCAGAGTCAAAAGAGACCACCCAGTTATCGCTACGATGTTCTGATGCCTCTCATCTTTTTCTGTGGAAGTCAATGGGATGGTTGCTAAGGTACTGTGACTGGTTACTAGGGCATGGCTATGAATTTATAATGTCACAATTTGTTGCTGCTTGCTAAGCTGAGCATTATAAACCCTATACCAAGTCTTTATGCCATTTTGATGCAGAGCTATGACAATAAAATTCAGTCTAAATATTAAGTCTATGGGATTTTTTGCCCACATTTCTTGGACGCCCAAAAAACATTGTACATATCGCTTATTAAAGTTATAGCACACCTCTCCTCAATAAGCTGAATGATTTGACATCTCATTCATGGGTCTACAACAAATGGTGCGGGACGAGTTAAAAAAAATTTATTTGTATTGAAGAACCATGTGAGATAGTATTAGTGCGCTTCACCTTTGGCAAGCACCACTAATACATTTACATGTATTTATTTAGCAGACGCTTTTATCCAAAGCGACTTACAAAAGATGAGAGCATTTAAACATTTTGCCTTAAGAGCCAACAAGCCAAGTCTACAAAGTTACATTTACAAGCAGATATTGCATTCTGTTACTAGAGACAAAATAATAGAGACTAATAATACACAGAATTATATATAAGCCAATTTATTAGCATAATCAATTTTATGTGTTTGTTAATCAGAAGTTATTTCATGTTTTTTTTTTAAATAAGCCTTTTTTAATGTATAGTTCTGCAGGAGGCAACTATTAAATACGTAATAACTCATTGTTACATAGCTTAAACAGTGGTATACTTTTATCTACTGATTAATCACTCTTCTTTATTATTTATCAGTAGTGATTACAGTGTTAATGTAAAACTAACCATTTGTTTTGCATTTGTTCTTGACAACACTGAAGTATACATCAGTTGCAAATGTACACAAGCATAATGTTGCCTATTTTAAGGGCATTTCCACATTAAGTTCAAGGATATTTCTAAGAGTTACACTATAGAGTTTTATAACACTGCAATAAATCATTTTTGACACCTGCAGATGTATTAAAAGCCAGACCTGCTATGTGGTACAAAATTTAAGCAGTTGGTATTTTTCAGGTAAAGAAGATCAGTTTCATCATAGATTATAGAATTAATACACATTATTTTGACCTTATTTAATTTCACCAGTAGCTTCCTTCTCCCAATTCCTATCTGGTTTGCTGCTTCTCTGTTCAGGAATGGAAGCTCATCACTGTGTCACAGCAGCTTTACTCTTTCAGTAAATGCCAGACTGTACTCATTTTGAATATGTGCTGCACTGGCACCCCAAAATGGGCTTGTGAACATAATGAGTTATAGTCCAGCCGTGGAGTGACTGTGCTAGTTTGGTTGCTTCCAGTTTTTCATTAGGAATTTTGGTAACCTCAACAAGCAGTCTTTACAGATAATAATTTGTCCCTGTACTTTAAACCGAGTGCAAATGTTGTAGTAGTATCTGCAAAAGCCTTACAATAGTATAGCCCCAACCCTGAGCTCAGGAAATTAGGTTTATCTAATTAGGCTCAAAAGACCACAGCATTGATAACAGTGCTGAAAGAATCCAACTAAAAGGCTTTCTGACTGATTGCCAATGACACACCCTACAATCTTACTATGAAGACTGGAGATCTGCTTTTATTTGAACCAGAACATCAATATGTTAATACACAAAATGTGTAAAATGTGTGAAACTCTCAGCAGGAGAGCATGTTTAATGATAAATCCAGAACTAGAAGCTAATATTAATAAATATGCATAAATAAATTATTACAGTGTACACGTGAGGCATGTATGCATGTGTACTGTAGTTCATGAGTCTCTGTCCCCTCCCACCACAGTTCGAGCGCACTGAATCCGCAAGAGAGAGAGAAAGATGATGATGATGGTGATGATGATGGCGGTGGACGATCAGCGCTGAACGCTGCTTTATGTAATTGCGTCCATTCAGTATATCACAAATATTAATTAAACAGATATATAAATACATATATCGATTGCTCGCAAAATCCAGTCATGGGTAACGAGGCCAGTCTGGAGGGCGGTGAAGGGGGTACTGTGGTGGCGATATCGGTATCAGCACCGTCGGACTCTGGACAGCTCCTGAAGCCCGTAAATGGCGCAGCGACCGGGACAGGAAGAGCCCTCGAACCCACTACAGGGATGAACAGGTAAGGGACATCCTACTGCATTATAGCAATGCGTTCTGTTTGCCTGGAGGCAAACAACCGCATTGCTTTGGTCTGTACGTGTCCAACGTGTGTCGTTCACTGCGGCGGCAAATAAAGATGTCAAATGGACTAGTTTGAAACACCTGAGCCACATGATGTCAAAGGAAAGATAAGGATAGTGTGTGAGTGAGAAAGAAAGAATAGTATATGAATGTGTAGTGTGTTTACCGCCAGGTTATCGGGCGATAGTTATAAAATAATCCACACATTGAGTCTCAGCGTTATGTTTGAATATTTGATGATGGCTGTGAGATATGGCATATATCATGTAAGAGTGTCCAATATATGGCGACGACTTTCGTATAGCTTCACGTACATCTTGTCCATTCACCGTTTCGATTAATAAACGATTATTGTTAGATCGCGTCTGTGTTCTTGAGTCTCCACCTCTCTGAAATTGCGCATTCAGACACATTATAGACAGTGAGCATTGCTTCCGTTCTGCTAATGGCTGTTTGTGTGTGATGGAGGAGCTACAACTGGAAGTGCTTTTGCATGGAGGATTGATAGCACTGCAACACACGCACAGCAGCTCCATCAGCACTGACTCATATGTACTACATCTGATGTGTGCGTGAAAACAAAATGGAGTATGTGTTTAGATGTATTTGATACATTTAGCAGTCACACGACACATTTGTGTTTTTATTCCATTTATTTTGTAAAATAAACATTGATTTTATAAGAAATATCACACAAATTCCCTGTCCATTGGATTCATTCACACCCCTCAGTTTTACCAGCATACAGGAGCATGACTTCTAAATGTTGCTAATTTATTGTCAGGCGTATTGTGTATACATGTATTTCTTAAAATATAAAGGTTATTGCTGTTCATTCATAAATGCTCAGGTATGAGAATTAGGTTGTGTAGAGCTCTCATTTGCAGGTAAAGGTCCCTGAGTTGTGGGAATCTTAGCCTAATAAATTTGTCAGTGAGAATAAACTATACTATTTTTAGAAAAGCCTGGAACAGGTATAGATAAAATATTGAATTTGCACAGAACCATGTTAAATGTATTTTCATAAAATGTAATGAGTTTACAGGAAGAATGAATGTTTGCGTTTTCATGATGCAAGGGTTAAAATGAAAACGTCCTAAATACGAGCCCTGATGAAGGGCCAGATTCTGATAGAACAGAACTGTGATCCCATCTGTGTCTTTAGAATTATATTATGAAAAGCAAAAGTCTGAATATGTATTAAGTTAGAGATATTTCATTCTGTTTGTACTACTGGTTTTAGGGCCCAAGCACTGAGGTGTGAAGTGCCCTATTGTTTTCCTTAAAATGTTTGTTTTATTTTATTCAAGTTTTTTTGGCCTTTGGGTCCCTTAACATGCTCAAAAGAGTCTTTAAACTTGGCACACATCTCAGAGTCGTCGGCCATTAGGGCGGGCAAAAGCTGGGCGAGGAACATGGGCGGGGAAGTGGGGCTTGGTAGTGCATGGGCGGTGGTACGGGTACAAAAAGTTGGTGCATATCTCATGCATACATACATACATACATGTCTTGTCGACCCATACAACATTCACACTACAACATTACATTCAACTTACATTTAGCCAGGTCACTTCAGATTTGGTCCGAATAATGTAGACCATGGTTGATGTTATGCTCATAAAAGATTTGTGATACGTTAAATACTATTGCCATGTTAACATGTCAAACTTTAAAACCACATTCAGGTGTATTTGAGGCAATAACATGTTTGAAATGGCATGAAATTTTGCAGACACGTCATAGTGGTCAGTTGGCCGGCGTCGGCCAAAGCTTGGACATGGGCATGATGGGGGGCTCTGTAGTCCCTTTTGACTAAAGTGATGGGGTTATTTTTGCCTACTGCCACCAAACTTGGTGCATGTATTGTTCTTATCAAGCCGGACAACTTTTCAAATTACACTTATTAGCTCCACCCAACAGGAAGTTGGCCATTTTGAATTGTATGTGAATTTTTGTCAATTTCAGGCTCTGAAATTTTAAATACTTCTCCTAGGGGTTTTAATGGGATTGTCACCAAATTTTGGAAATAGTATGCCAAGAAATTAAAAATGCTAAATTGTAAAGATATTTTTAATATCTTGAACAATGTTGCCATAGCAACACAATAAATGTATGGCAAAAATTAAACACAGGAAGTGGCTCATATCTTCTGTGTGCATTGTGTGCATTTCCGTGAAACTTGACTTGTTCTAGTGATATGACATAGAGATGGCTATTGTGAGTCACAGTCATAGCGTCATGAACTGCCAGAAGGAAGTATGTCACTTAAAACAGCATTTAAAAGAGTCCTTTTAAATTTACCCAAGTTGCTTCATACTTGGTCAGAAAGAAAGATATATTAAAAATGCTAAACTGTGAATGAATTGTTGATATCTTGAACAGTGTTGCTATGGTGAGGAAATCAATATACGGCAATAAATGGAACAGAAAGTGTCATGTCTTCTGCCTGCATTGAGTGATCTACATCAAGCTTGGGAAATGTGTTTGGTGTTGTGGGCTGATCACAATGATTTGGCCATTGTAAGTCACAGTTATAGCACCACCACTTACAAAAAACTTGTATAGATGGAGGGATAAACCTTGGGAGAACCAGGCTCAACTGGGAGGGTCAGTTCTCTTCTGGCATGTTAAAGCTGCAATGCTTAACTTTTTTGGTTAAAAACTGAATGCTAATACTACTGATTTATTATTTTATGTCAAATCTGTCAGGTCTGATTTTGTGACAAATGTTAGATACTAAGGAATGTTACAAATAGAGATGGTGACAGAAGCATTATGTTACTAATTGCAACTATAACATCACACTTCTGTGACTTTTTTTTCTACATTTATACATTTTGGCAGGGAACAAAAATGTAGAATTGACCCTAACCCTAACCTTGAGGAAATGAAAGATAGGGCCAATACATCTGTTCTTATGGGACGTGTCCCTTGTTCTGGTTTACCTAGTTAATACAGCCTAACAATTCCTTGAAAGATTTGTATAATAAATCCATAGGACTATGTGTAGACTAGATTAAAGAGATGGGTCTTTCATCTAGATTTAAACTGACATAGTTTATCTGCCTCCTGGATAGCACTGGGAAGACTGTTCCAGAATTTGGGCACCAAGTTTGAACCACAGTGCTTGATTTTGAAATTCTGGACATTATCAACTTTCAGATTGCAGTTAACATGAAGGACTAATAAAAAAGGAGCTCGCTCAGGTACTGAGGAGTCAAAACATTCAGGGCCTTGTAGGTAATCAGCAGAATTTTAAAGTTTACTTGATGCTTGTAGACAGCCAGTGTAATGTTCACAGAACTGGGCTAATATGGTTATATTGGTTTGTTTTCATAAGAACTCTGTCTGCTGCATTTTGACCCAGCTGGAGGTTTTGTATTAAACCTGCAGGGCAGGCGTAAAGCAATACAATAATCAAGTGTTGATGTAATGCATGCATGAATTAACTTTTCAGTGTTTGAAATAGGGAGCATGTCAGAGTTTTGATATTTTTTCAAGATGAAAAAATTCTTTACAAAAAATGTTTTCAGATACTGGAAATGTGGCTTTCAATGGACAAATTGCTATTAAAAAGGACAACCAAATTTTATAACTGATGAAGCAGGCTTTATAGAGCATCTATCAAAAGTAAGACAGTGTTCTAGGTTGTTCTGTGAGGAATTTTGTCCAATAATAAAAATTTTTGTTTTGCCTGAGTTTAGTAGAAAGTTGCTAATCATAGATTAGTCATAGATTTCAATATCAACTATGCATTCTGTTAGTTTGGTGAATTTATGCATCTTGTTGGGCTGCAAAGACATATACAGCCTGGTATCATTAGCATAGCAATGAAATCTAACTCCATGTCTACTAATAATTGCTCCCAGAGGTAACATATACAAAATGAAAAGCAGAGTCCCAAGCACTAAACCCTGCGGCACTCCTTTAGATGATTTAATTATTTTTGAAAGTTTATTCTTTAATATAATAAAAAATGACTGGAGTTGTTCCTTGGGCAAATTTTGATGCACCATCTAATGTGATCGAGATGCAGGCATTTGCATGTTATAATTCTCTAACAGTATTTATTTTTATATTAAACAAATTTATAAAACCATCACTGCTATTATATTGACAACTTAACTAAAGCAGTTGACACTTTAATTTTGGTTAATTTAACCACTGTACCAAATAAATATCTAGGGTTTTGTTTATGTTCTTCTAAAAGATGTGAAAAGTGAGCAGATCTGGAGCTTTTTAAGACCTTTCTCTAAAATAAAACACTGTCCTTCTGTGCTATATGGAATACCTCTAGTTTTGTTTGCCTCCAGTTTGCTCATTTTAGGATGTGAGTATGCTCATTATATCGCGCCGTTGGGCTGCTGTCCTTTATCTTTAATGCTGTCTGTTATGCTGTCCTATTCTTTAAACGTAGGCGAGCAACTGTGTTAGAAAAGAGGGAATTAACATTTTCTGTTGCATTATTAAGGGTTTTAAAGTTATCTGTTATGCTAAGGAATTGCAACAGTTCAGGTAGATTGTTGATAAAACAATCTTTAGTGGCAAAAGTTATTGTTCTACTGTATTTGTAGCAAGTAGCTGATTTAGCAACCATCGGTTAATGTATTAAACAGAACAATAGATAATCTTCTGAAATGTCCACACTCTGCTGCGGAATATTAATTTAATCAGCATTTGCACCATAGAACAGTATTACATCTGAAGTATGATTATGACAATGAGTGGGCCCTCACATATGTTGTTTAACCCTGATAAAGTTTAAAATGTCTTTGAAAGCCTCAATGCATCTTATTATTATTCACATGGATGTTAAAATCACCAACAATTAAGACTTGATCTGTGGCCAGTATTACTTCTGATAAAAAGTCAGCAAATTCCTTAATAAAGTCTGTGTGGTACCCTGGTGGCCTGTAGACAGTAGCCAGTAGAAGTGACAAACTTGATTTATCATTTACACCAGATTAAGTTATATTGAGCAACTTACTTCAAAATAGTATCTTAAATGAGTTATAAAGTGCAGCAACACCTGCTCCTTTGCCTTTTGGACAAGGTTCATGCTTATAACAGTAATGTAGAAGATAGACTCATTTAATGTAATGTAATTGTCTTATTTTAACCATGGCATTAATCGTATCATTAACATATGTGATTTTATAGAGAGAGATCTAATAATAAACAAACCAAGCCTTTCAAGGATCTATGTTGTAAATTATGTGTCATCTGTGACATGTGAGGGCTAGCAGATGGTTGGTTAAGCCACTCTGTCTGTTTCCTGACCTGGGCCCCAGTTAGTCAGTTATTAGTTCACATACTTCTTTAATATTATCTTTAGTGATCTCCGACTGACAGAGACGAACATCATTTGTGCTGATGTGTATAATTATTGTACTGAATTAAATTTGCTTTGATGACGGGTGCTCTGGCTCCCGGTAAATATTGACTATTGACTATGGTTGACTATGGTTGCTGGTGCCTTTACATTCCGTACAACCAAATCTCAAATAACTAGGGCACTGTCAACAGATGTCTCAGTGGATGCATCACTGAAATGGGGAGCACCTGTTTGAAACTGTACTCGGAAAGGGAGAGCGTTGTTGTGTCTTGCAGCTATACCATCTCACTTCAATGATTTCACGCTCACAGTGTCATCTAGCTACACCTTTACTAATATTTTGAATTAGCAACCTTTAGCGGTAAAACATATTGGGCCTTTAAGTAAACAAGGCTGTACTTAAGAATTTAACACATAAGCACTCTCTTTCTCTCTCATATGTGATAGGCATCCACATGATGTTGCAGCAGAACAAAAACATTTAGAACCATTTGTTTAAGGCTTAATTGCAAAATTTAGTTTTACAAACATTAAATAAATGGTTTGGATAATATAAATGCAGTAGTTGACTACTTGTCTGTAATTGACTACTCAGTCCATCTCAGATCACATTATTTAGTAGTACTAAGTGTTAAGTGAATCTCTTTGATGGTAAATATACTGGAGGTGTATCAATATCATTGAATGCCTTTGCAGATTATACATTTGTAAATATGAACTCATTTTAGTTTTGTTTTGATAAATACTCCTATAAGGACCTAAAGTAACTTCATGTTGTAGATTCTGAATAAACTAACATGAATTTCATTAATGTTATTTCTTGATGAACACTGTTTACTTGAAGGGCTTGTTAAAGCTGACAGTTGGTGAGTAGATATTAAATACAATATGCAATATACATAAATTACATTCAAAGCATAAACATTCTCCACACAGTGAAGGGCTAATTGAATTAATTATTGTGACAATGCCAATGCTGATATAGGATGTCTGGAACCATCAATGAAAATGTGAATTGTAGAAAAATTGTAATGGAAGCACTCTGCCCCCCCTGTTGTCCCTTAAAGGAATAGCATGTCCACATGACACAAGCTACATACATAAGCTTACAGAAATACCATCAGACAAGATGACAGGAAAACAGAATGATCATTAACAAACATGCATATTTGTGACTAAACATATGCAGTAGGTTGTTATATAAACATGCGTTTAGTGTCTGGTGCCATCTTGAATAAAAACTGAAAAGGGTTGTGCAGTTTGACAAAAAGTTTGAACACAATGTATTCAAACAGACATTTTCAAGATTTACATTTACAAAAGATTACAAGTGTACCATTTACTTTTTTCTGACATTGAGTGTTTTTATTTTTTGCTTTAATGTAAATTGAAGAATGCAGAATAGTTTTAGCACTAACTTCTATTCTGTCTTTATACTGCACATGTTGTTATGCTGCTTGTAATTGACACACATACTCGCACACACACTTACACTGGCATATTGGGTTTATGAGAACTTTGGTTTATAAATGTAATTGTTTTTATACTGTTCAAACTGTACATTCTATCCTGTATCCCTACCCCTAAACCTCACAGAAAACTTGTCATTTTTGAATGAACAACAATTCACCATTTAGTATGTTTTTGTTATACAATTTATCTTATGAGGACTGAAGAAGATCTTCCATGTTCACGGGGAAAGAGCGCTCCGTTCTCCACTGAAACAGATAGACAGGAAAAAAAAGTGTCGTTTAGTGAAGGGCTGCACAAACACTCGTCGGCGATCCTTCATATATGGGCCCGCATTCTCCACCAGATGTCAGCGATGAAGAATCGCACGACAAGGCAGGCTGAGTAACAAAAGCCTCGGAGGGTGGTTTTATTACAATATTGAATGTGATTTAGAAGTGCAGGGATAATGTGGGACTGGCGTGGCTTGTGCTTTCTGTGCTCCTCGTGTCAGTGCAAGGTGGGATTCCAGGCATGCTCCGAAGTGGGCTGTCGGTCACTCACTGCTTTCTGTGTGAGGAAAAAGCAAACAGAGAGAACTCGTTAGTCACAGTCACCATCAAACGTAATGAAGTTGAGATCGCTCTCCTTCAGCGAGGGCGTTGGCGGCGTTTAAAGCCGCACACTGATGACTGGCAGCCGTGACCGATCAGCTGGTGATGAGGATGAGCAGCTGTGATGCGTTGGTTGCCAGGGTGATGCTGATGAGTCCGGAGACACTCGTCACAGTATATATCGATAATATAAAGAAAATAATTCCTCTAGCTAATTCCAGATTAGCTAATGAATATGCCATCTAATTAATATGTCTACATCTCTGTGTGTAGGTGCACTGAATGTTGTTACCAGAAACCCCCGAGACGTAATAACTAAAATGCAGAGGAATTTGTACAAGTATTCTAATAAACTAATAAAATGTCAGAAGCATCAGTCACTCTAGTATTTTATTAAGTCTGTTGCAACAACTGTTTAAAATATTTAAAAAAAAAAGCTTTATAAAAATTATATATTGCAAAAATGTACTGTCATTTTCAGAACTTAGCTTTTACTAAAACCAAGCTGCAAAATTGACTTATTTTCTGTTTTCCTGGCTTTCTGATGTCACACAGATACGTCAACACTAGATTAGCTATAGGCCTTTTAGTTAATCATTTTGTCAAGTTTTACAAGATCTTTCTGAACCACCAGCACGCAGTTCATTAATTGATGAGACCTGGAAAGCCATTATTACTATACCTCAAGGATACTGTTACTGTAACAAAACGTCAGACTGGGTCAGATCCATCTGCAGTTTTATTCACAATCAAAAACAGGTGAGGGTCAATAGCGGCAAACAGGTATAACAAGGGTAAGACAAAAGAGTAAACATTAGACCGGCATGGGTCGAGACAGGCAGCGAACAATCAAAGGCGGTATAGCAATTCAAATACAAAAGCAGGCAGCAAACAATCGACAAAACCAGGAACAATCCAAATCGCAAAAACACCAAACAAGAATAGACAATGAAAAATGCTTGGAATTGATGCCGGGGCAAATCAAGACTTCGTAAATAACAACTGATAAATGTCCGGTATTTATAGTAAGTGAGTTGATGCGTGAGGTGATGAATCCGGAAGTGTTCAGTCGGGTAAGTGCATGATGGGAAATGGAGTCTTGATAGTCCGTTAATATTCCGGAGACGGCTCCCGCTGATGACGTGGCGGAAGAGAAGCTTGAGCCTCCACCGTAACAGAGCCCCCCCCCCTGCACGCGGCTTCTGACGCAAGGAAGCTGGTGATGCAGAGGCCTTCCACAAGGACGAGGGGCCGGTCTTTCCGGATAATTCCGGTGGAACTCTTCGGTTAGCGTGGGGTCCAGGATGTCACCTGCGTTGACCCACGACCTTTCCTCTGAACTGTACCCCTCCCAGTCCACTAGGTACTGCAGTGTACCGCCCCGGTGTCTAGAGTCCAAAAGTTCATGGACCCTGTATGCCTCTTCGCCGTCAACCATGATCGGGGGGGGAGGGTCTGTTCACTGGGTGCTTCCTCAGCCTCTCCCACCGAGCCAACAGCGGGTTTCAGGAGCGACATATGGAAAGTGGGAAAAATGCGATGGTTAGCAGGTAAATCTAATCGAAAAGAAACAGGGGTAATTTGTCTAATAATCTTAAAAGGGCCGACATACCTGGGATTCAGTTTTTTGCACGGGAGTTTCATACGTAGATCTCTTGTTGAGAGCCATACCCATTGACCAGTAGTATACCTAGAACCGGTTCTGCGGTGTGTATTGGCTTGAGTAGTTTGTCTTCTTACTGCGTGTAGTAGGTGAGTGTGCGCCATATCCCAAACCTCCTCACTCCGTTGTAGCCATTCGGTTACTGCAGGAAGTTCCATAGGCTCACCTGACCAAGCGAATAATAGCGGTTAAAATCCCAAAATGCATTTAAATGAAGTTATTCCTGTGGACGGTTTGATTAGTTCTCCGCGTAATCAGCCCACATTAAAAATCTGCTCCATTCAGTTTGATTCTCTTGACAATAGGATCTCAAAAATCTGGTGACTTCTTCGTTTAAACATTCAGTTTGGTCGTTGGATTGAGGGTGGTATCCAGATGTAAGACTAATATTCACCCCAAGGCTCTTAAAAAGGCAGACCAGAGGTAAATTGGGGTCCTCTGTCTGAAACAATGTCTTCGGGTAGACCATAGAAATGAAAGACGTTATTGCACAGAAGTTCTGCAGTTTCTATAGCGGTAGGAAGTTTGGGTAATGGGAGGAGTCTACATGCTTTTGAAAATTGATCAATAACTGTTAAAATAGTCGTGTTGCCTTGGGAGTTGGGTAAGTCCGTTATAAAGTCTATTGCAATGTGTGACCATGGACTTTGTGGAACAGGTAGGGTTTGTTAGAGCCTGGCAGGTAGTTGTCTCAGGTTCTTCAATGATTGGCATGTTTTACACTGGGAGACGTATTTATTGATTGTTGAAAGAGAGGGCCACCAGTAGTGATTCTTTATTAGCTCCAGTTTGGCCGTAATTCTGGGATGTCCTGAGCTGGGGGAATCATGGACCGTGGTTATTAACCGATTGCGCAGAGCTTCAGGTACAAATGTAAGGTTGTTGGGGCATGACGGGGAAGAAGGGGGGCTGAGCATTGATCTGATCGATCTCAGTATTAATATCCCATTGGACCGGCGCTACTAGTACTTTATCAGGGAGGATGGGTTCTGAATTATGGACAATGGGGTTCTTATCAGTTTGTCTAGACAGGGAGTCAGCTTTTGTGTTTTTTGTCCCTGGTCAATAGGTGGCCGTGAAGAGAAATTGTGTAAAGAATAAGGCCTACCTAGCCTGACGCGGGTTGAGACTTTTAGCAGTTCATAAGTACTCGAGATTTTTATGGTCAGTCAAGACTAGAAATGGATGAGTGGCTCCTAGCCAGTGCCTCCACTCTTCTAGGGCCAGTTTCATGGTTAAGAGTTCCCGGTTACCCACATCATAATTTCGTTCAGCAAAAGACAATTTATAGGAAAAATAGGCACAGGGAAATAACTTGGGAGGGGATCCATGGCGCTGGGAAAGAACCTCCTACCCCCGTGTTGGAGGCGTCTACTTCTACAATAAATGGAAGATTAGGGTCGGGGTGCTTTAAAATGAGTGCTGAAGTAAATTTTTCTTTTAGTTCTCGGAAGGAAATTTCAGATTGGGAAGACCATTTTAGTTTATAAGATTTCTGTTTGGTTAATGCTGTCAGCGGGGCTGCGATGGAACTAAATGCTTGAATAAAGCGTTGATAAAAGTTTGCAAAACCTAAAAATCTTTGCAATTCTTTGACGGTAGTGGGTTGGGGCCAATTAGTTCAACTTTTTCTAGCTTCAACTTTCTTTTCATCCATGGTAACCCCTTCCGGGCTGATCACGTAACCCAAAACGGAACTGCTGGAGAAATTAGCATTTTTCTGCTTTGACATAGAATTGGAACTCAGAGAGGCATTTAAGGACTGCTTTAACGTGCTCTACATGTTGTTCAAATGAATTAGAGATCAAAATGTCATCTATGTACACAATTACTCATCTTTCTAGCATGTCTCTGAGAACATCGTTCATAAAAGATTGGAATATCGAAGGGCTATTGGCGAGACTGAATGGCATCACTAAGTATTCGTAGTGACCTGATGTTGTGGAGAAAGCAGTTTTCCACTCATCCCCCTCCCTAATCCTAACCAGATTGTATGCACTGCGCAGATCTAATTTGGTATAAATTTTGGCTTGACGAAGTTGTTATAGAACGGCGGATACGAATGGTAGGGGATAACGGAACTTAACAGTTACTTCATTAAGACTTCGGTAGTCAATACATGGCCGTAGGCTCCCATCTTTCTTTTTTACAAAGAAAAACCCTGCTGAGGCTGGTGAATTCGAGGGTCAAATGAAACCCTTCTCTAATTCTTTCTTAATGTAGGCCTTCATGGCCTCTGTCTCGGGTTGTGAAAGGGGAAAGATGTGATTCTTAGGGGGTTCAGCACCGCAATCAACATTTCGATGTGGTGGTAACTGGGACGCCTTCTTGCTGAAGACCTCCATAAAGTTCTGGTATTCAGAGGGAATATTCTCATTAGTGGGTTTTGGAAGCTGTTTGGGCGTGATCCCTTTGTGACAAGGTTGCACCCTTTTAAGACATTGCAGGAAGCAACTCGGGCCACATTGTTTCAATTCTCCGTCTTTCCAAGAGATAACGGGTTCGTGAAGTTTTAACCAGGGCAGACCCAGGATTATTGAGTACCGAGGTGAGGATATGAACAAATTTTTCGGATATGAAATTACTGGCCGCTCCTAAATCAATTAGTGCCATAGTACTCAGAGTCTGGTCAGCAAAAAAATATGACTGGCAGTGACATATTGGGACGCCCCTCAAACACTTAAGAGAGAGACAGTTAAGAGTTAACACTTCCCCCGGGTTGATCACGGCTTCCACTGATGACGTGGCAAAAGAGAAGCTGGACAGTTATGGAGGAGGTTTTTGCTCAGCCTTCTGCTGGTCGCCAGCGGGAACCCTTACCTGAGTACTAACCACCATTGTGGACTACAACTCCCATTGGCCCCATACCCAGGACTGATGAGCTTCCGGTTCGCCACCTGCGCCCAATCAGCGTCCCTATATAACCCAGGTCTAAACTTGTATCAGTGCGATGTCTTGTTTGCCATGTGCTGCATTTCAAAGCATTTTTTTGGACTGCCTTCTCGCTACCGTTTGGACTGTTTATAATTTTTTTAATCTTGTTTTTCTGCTTTGGACATTGTTAGTGATTGTTGATTGAGGAACTGGTACGAACACTCTGAGGATTCCAGTTTTTCCTCCATCCACTACGCCTGCCACTGCCCCAGCACCCAGCCAGCCTCCTCTTCCCCAGTCTCCTTTTGGTGAGTCCATGACTAGCATTCCCCAAAAAATTCAATAGTGATCCGGGCAGATGTAAAGGGTTTTTGCTACATTGCTCCCTTTTTGTTTCTCAGCAACCCGTTTTGTACCCTACAGAGAGCAGCCACATCGCTTCTGTTTGCTCTCTGTTAACAGGGAAAGTGCTGGACTGGGCTACCGCTGTATGGAGGCCAGATGGTTCCTTGTTTTCCACATTTGAATCCTTTTTACACCAGTTTCATGAGGTTTTTGAACACCCTTCTGAAGGGTTGAGCCCGAACAGCCTCAATCAAGAGAATCAGCCCTCAATCAAGAGCATCTCACCACTGCGGAGTATGCCTTGAATTTTCAAACCCTCTTAGTGCAAACTAACTGGGCAGAGGACACGCTCAAACTGCTGTACTGCCGGGATCTCAATAACGATCTCCAGTCTGAGCTAGCCTGTCGAGATGAGGGTCGTAACCTGAGTGAGTTAATTTTTTTAGGTTGATAATCTGATTCGAACACGGCGCCCTCAACTACCTCATACATTCCACAGACAAGAATGTGCAGCCATTCCAGAGCCTATGCAGGTTAATTATACTAACCTTTGTTTCGAGGAGCATGAGAGCCGCCTACGATCTGGATCGTGCCTATACTGTGGTAAACCTGGTCACCTACGAGCTTCCTGTCCTGTGAATGTAGCATCTATCATAAAGGATTCAAGTAGCAATCTTCTTAGGTTACGTCATTAGTCACGAGGGGGTGGCCATGGATGTTAAGAAAGTACGAGCTGTCACCAAATGGCCACTCCCTAAGACCCTTAAAGAGTTGCAACCGTTCTGGGCTTTGCCAACTTTTATCGTAGGTTTATTAGAAACTTTATCTCTGTATCTTCTCCATTAACATCAATGACCAAGCGTTCTTCCCACAAACTAGTATGGAACGAGGTGGCTCTGAGGGCTTTTTCTGGTTTAAAGAACCGGTTCACTACCGCACCCATTGAAGAACCCGAATTGCCCTTTATAGTGGAGGTTGACGCCTCGAATATTGGCGTAGATGCGGTGCTTTCTCAGCGTCACGATCTAGAATGTACCCCTGTGCGCATTTTTCGCATAAACTCTCGCCTGCTGAACAAAATTATGATGTAAGAAACCGAGAATTACTAGCCATGAAGGTCGCCATGGAAGAATGGCTCGAGGGGGCTGCACATCCCTTTACTGTGATTACTGATCATAAGAATTTAGAATACTTACATTCGGCCAAGCGCCTTAATCCCCGGCAAGCTAGATGGTCTCTATTTTTTACTCGTTTTGATTTCACCATTACTTACGACTCGGTTCCAAGAATACCAAGGCCGATGCCCTGTCCCGTCAGGCTGAAGCTACCCCCAAGTCAGGTTCCCTGGAAAATATTCTCCCTGAAAAGTTGTTAGTGGCCCTGGTTCAGTGGGATTTACATACTGAAATAGTTAATGCCAATGAGGCCCGTCCACGACCCCTGGACTGCCCCAAAAACTTAATGTTTGACCCGGAACAGTTTAGAAAGTGATCACACAGGTTCATGAAAACCCTAGCTCAGGTCATCCAGGTATCGCTGCCACCATCCAGCTGTTAAGAAATCGCTACTGGTGGCCGAAACTCCCAAGCGATACCATCTCATTAATACACAACTGCTATATCTGTTAGACCACTAAGAACCCCAGACAGCTACCTGCTGGCCTTCTGCAACCTCTGCCCACACCTCAAAGACCCTGGTCTCATATATAGCTACCGATTTTATCACTGACCTGTCTAATTCTCAGGGTAATACAACCATACTCACCATTGTAGATCATTTTTCCAAGGCTTGCCAATTGCATTACCCAAGCTACCCACTGCCTTTGAAACTGCCGAGATCCTGTGTAACTTTGTTTTCAGATTTTTTGGAAACCCAGGGATATTGTGTCGGACCGGGGTCCTCAGTTTACCTCTCAAGTTTGGACCTCTTTTTTCAAGAGTCTAGGAGGCAATGTCAGCCTGACGTTTGGTTATGGTTATGGAATGACCCCTTTCAAGTGTGTCCTGGGTTTTCAACCTCTGATGTTTCCTTGGTCTGGGGAACACACGGATCTTCCTGCTGTCACGGACTGGCTTCAGAGGAGTGAGAAAGTCTGGGAGAGAGAGCACACACCCTTCTTCTTCATGCTGTCAGGCGACAAACGCTTGAAGCTAATCGTCGTCGACGACCCAGGACACCACTTTGCACCAGGTCAATGGGTGTGGCTACCCTGCAGGAAGCTCAGTCCAAGGTACATGGGCCCTTTCAAAATTCTCTGTATGATTTGTCCTATCGTATCTCCCCTACCTTTCATGTATCCCTGCTCAAGCTCGCTGGAGCTCCAGCTGGAGGTTCGGAGGGGGGACCTCGGGAGCAGGCCCCTCCTATCTTGGTCAATGGCAAGGAGGCCCATCGAGTGGAGCAACTCCTCAAGTACAGACGCCAGGGCGGCAGAATCCAATATCTGATGGACTGGAAGGGGTACGGCCCGGAGCAGAGCTCTTGGGTCAGTGCCGGGGGATATTTTACATCCCACTCTCATCGAGGAATTTCATAGAGCACATCCAGAGAGGACAGCCCCTCGTCCCAGAGGAAGACCCCGGCGTCACTTTCCTCCTCGTGTCAGGAGCCGCTCATGGGGGGGGGGGGGGGTTGTATGTTGGGGTCTGGGTTCTGTTACGGAGGAGGTTTCCGCTCCGCCTCCTGCTGGTCACCAGTAGGAACCTTCACCTGAGTCCTAATTGTCATTGTGAACTACAACGCCCATCGGCCCCGTATCCAGGACTGATGAGCTTCCGGTTCGCCAACTGTAACCAATCAGCGTCTCTATATAACCCAGGTCTACACTTGTATCAGCGCAATGTCTTGTGTTTACATTTTGCCCCGGTCATATTTACATTGCTCTGTTCGCCAGTTTTTGACTTGTGCCTGTTTTTGGATTGTGATTGTAAATAAATGACTGCATATGCATCCTGCCGCTTCCACGTCTTCGTTACAGATACAATCACTGTACTTTGTATTAAACTAACAATAGAATTACAATGAGAGCAGGTCAGAGAGCAGGTCAAACATGGTCAGATATTATTATATGATCATTTGCCAAGATAATCTCGAGTGAAGTTGGTGAGGTGTAAAAATAAGGTGCGTTTTATATGCTTTGATGATTCTTTAAAACATTTTATGGGGTCCATTCCCCTAAACTTACATTAAGGTGCATCCAACTGAATATGACTAAAATGTTAAATTCCTCAGATCGAGAGATTAGATCCAGTTTACTAGTTCTTGTGCTATGTCTCACCAGATTTCCTCAGCTAGAGAAATTACTTTGTTTGTTGATTACTCTAAGACAGTCAACTTAGTCACAATGCTGTTGTGAGTTAACACTTGTACTCAACCACAAGGCAGATTTAGAGATGGAGGTGAAGAACAGCAGATGGGAAATGAAGTGAGATGGAATAAAATGAACAGTTTATTGATAATGAACAGTTTATTGATAATGACTACAGACCTGCTGCACCATCAGCACAGGAGCTCCTCAGGGCTATGTACTCTCCACACTGCACTTCTCCCTCTACACAAATGACTACATCTTTAACCCTCTAAGTTCCACGGTCGCGCAGGCGACACTAGATATTAGCGCAAATACACTAAAAATGCTCTGTCGACTTTGGTCACACAGATAAGTGATATATATCATTCGAAACTGTAAGGTGTCTACTTTTATTTTTTTACGCTCACAATAAAAACAAAATAGTGCACTTTTTGCAAAATGAAAAAAACGAACCGGATACACGTTCTGTCTTCTCTCTCTCAGTGGCGTACAGTCTAAAACGCATCTAAAAACGAATTGTAACTTTGCGAATCCTTGTCACACAAACACAAGACATCTGCAGAAAGCTTAGAATGTCTATTTTAAAATTATGCAAATCTTATCAAAAACAAACATTATCAGTTTATGTAACTTTATGAAACCCAGGAGAAGTAAAAAAAAATTCCTCTTACCTCATTACCTGAAATTAATTGAGACCGCCACACCCCCGGCACGATTCATATGGAAAATAGTTTCGGTTTCGCACACACCCCCCGGTCAATGCCAGAAAGAGCATGGCGTTTTCACATCAGATTCACTGTACATTTGCATCGCGTTTTGACCATGGCACGCTACTCCGGTGAAGAAGCACTTCAGATGATTCTGGACAGCGAGTTCACCTCCTCAGATGAAGAACGCGACTCGGATGACTTTTAGTTTTGAACAGAGCGCATATATAAACTATGATATATATAAACAAATATAATATTATACTACGATGTCTCTTACGAAAATAACCATGGTTTTATTTATTTGACATTTTGTAATGTTAAGACTATATTCTCTTTATATTTTTTGTTTACTAAGCTTCTGTTCGCGGATATCTGCTCTGGTGTAAATGTTATGAATGTGTTATACCAGGTCATTGGTATTCGCGATCGTCTGGCGTGTAAATATATATAAA
>JAZGTJ010006037.1:0-25950 GCA_036877575.1 Botia almorhae | reverse complement strand
GGGGGGGTGGGGGGTTGGCTAGTCTTGGGGTTTTGAGCTTTGTTGACATTTCGACACACTACATGTTGTAGCAATTATGCATTCATTGGCGTAGCAAACATTTCAAACCTTATTTATTTTTAATCGGCCTTTAAAAATACCCAGCCATCTCACCTTGTTTCAGCATCTCAGTACTTAAAGCTGAAGGTGTTGTCTTTCACAAAATTGACGTCCTTTGTTTTCAAAGTGTATGCAATGGAGATTTGTGCACTCATTGGGTTGGTGAGATGTTGATGTGAGACAAATTCTCCTGGTTTCACATATAAAGGGATAAATTTAAATAGCGATTATGATGGTTTAGTTGTAATACTGATAATTTAAAAACTTCACCCATTTTGCAGCGTGCTATATTTTTTCTTGTCCAACCAGTAGATGAACTGAAATAATGGATGCTTTTGATTTTGGGGGCAATATGTATTGTGCATACACAGCTTTTATTGCAGAGTCTTACTATGAGTAGTTAGAAACATTCCTGTTTTCACCAGCATTGCTATGTACACACTAGCTTAAGGTATTTAACTCTACAAGGCAACTGTTCATGTTTTAATGAATGCCACAACCATCTGCCAGTCTCTGTCCAGTGTTGTTTTTACTCATCTGCATCACAAAAGTTTTGTGTAAAGTATGATTCTCATAATCACAAGAACAACATGGATGGCTTTTTATATTTGATTTAAGTATCTATCAGAGCACAGTATTACTGCCATTTGTTATTTGTGCCAGGGATACAGACACAGATGGTCCATTTAGAAGTGGGCATACAACACGTGCAGTGAATTGTAAACCAAATATACAAATAAACTGCAAATATGGAATCCAGTCTTTTAGTGTTTTGCGTTTGCCTCGTGTTACAGTTTCTGTGGAAAACAAAATCTCAAATATAAAAAAAACTTTTTGTGTTTTTCTTTTTCTGCGCAATTATCTGCACAGCTGCTTGTAATATTTTCTCCAGAACTGTTTAATGCTTCACTTCAGAACAGCAGGTACCTCTGCATCTGTTTTTAGAAAGTCTCGAGAGCGTTAGAAATAAAATGGGAAACGTTCGCATTCAGTTCTATCCACGCCCTGAAGGTGGCGTGGTTCACCAATTTATGACGAACGTCTTTTAAACGCTTACAATGTCCACAGATAATTTCACACTTTACTGAGCTTGTGAATTGAAACTGAGCCTCATTAACGGGATTCTCTACTGTATTAAATGAATAACTGGAGGAAATCTGAGAGTGATCGACTGTAATGGACAAGCTGAGCTATGCAGTGGAACGTGATGGTTCTGCCATCCAGAGGCTGATCACACAAGACCCCCTCTGCTAAGACACCTATCTTCTGATAAAGGAAGAAGCTCCTGCAACAGAACATATGAACATAGCAAAAATATGAAAATGTAAGGGTAACTGACAGATTGACTGATTGATTGACTGATTAATTATTCTATTATTAAGGAACCCTGGAAGTCCAGTCATCGTCCACTTACAAAATGTGGAATTTCTGTAGATCTATTGTTATATCTACCCTTAAAGAAAAACACTTGAATTTTCCCATGGGTTTCACATGGATTTACATGAAAATGTTCTAAAATCACGTTTTTGCATGTGAAATTCATGTGTCTTTCTTCTAAAAGCTGGTTTAGCCGGTCTTAACAAATGTGCTTTATTGTTATCTGCTAGGAAGAAAATATAATTCCTCAACAAACCTCTTGAAAACAAACTGCCTCACTAATGGTTGTGTTAAGTGAAATTCATGACCCATAATAAACGTTTTGGTAAGGTCAGTACACAACTGTAAAAAAATCAAAGTGTGGAAAACATTTATTCTAACTTGTATTGTACTCACGTCCTACTTTTCATAATCAGCTTGTAGATGACAGACTAAACAGCACATTTCAGTACTGGATTTTTTGTTGCATTATAATTTTATTGTTTAGCATATTTTATTTTGTCTGGCACCTTGGTGAATTAAGGAAATTGCCCTCCTCAGGCACAACAGTTACGGGTAGCTTCATAAGATACTTTAATGATGCATCTGAGACGGTTTTTGTCTGGTATATAATATAACAATAATCAGTTTCCGCCCACAAATATTTAATGTACAGTGAAATATGGATGTGTCCAAGGCTGTATATTTTGTCATGCATTATCATACATTACACATTCAAAGCCATCTGGCAAATAGTTGAAAAAAGTGAAAATCTGTGTGACTTCAGAAATTCTAATTTACATTATTATTGAAAATGACTTTTTCTGATTAGATATAGATTCAAAGAACAGTTTTTGGACAACAAGTGCAGTATGGCATTTGTGTACAATAATTATGAAATTATCCGTGTTACATTACAATAAAACAGAATTGGTCTAATCATTGTAATGTAAAAAATGTAATGTGTATGTAATTAAATCATGCAATCATTTAGTTTTTCTGTATTTGACCAGCGTTCCATGAGGTGTATCTTTGAGTTTAGTTTGCAGGATGAAACATTATTAATACATGATCCTATTGTTAAACAAGGCAAAGATAGACATGAATGAAAGACAAATTAATAGAACATTTTCTATTATGCTTTGTGCACAATTTAATTTACAGAGGCAGACCAAATGCATCGATAACAATGACTACTCTATGCAGTATAAATATGTTCAGTCCTTTGAACAGTGGAATGAATTTCTTCAGTTACTTTTATAAGAGGTAGCTGCTATTTATGACGTCTAGATTTTTTGTTTTACTTTTTATTTAATATTTCTTTTTTATTAATCATAATCATACTTCATACATCACCAGGGTACATTCTATGATCTTGTTCGTTGCATTGAGACTGAATGCTTTATACGCACAAGCCGAGGATCAAATGGTGAAGGTCACATCTTTGTACATTTGTGAGGAGGACGGGGGGGTCTTGTATTCTGTGTACCTCAGTGTTTAAGCGATGAGTCACCAGTGTTTTCTGCCTCATACTGCGGCTCTTTTGTGGCTTGCCAGGTTAAGAATATATGCCGATTTTTACTGTCCTATCCACCCTGTTGTGTCTCACATCTTACGTTGCCTCTGGCAGCATTCTCCTTAAAAAGTTGAAATACTTTTTTGCTAGGTTTTTCGCAGGTGTTTTTGAATGTTTGTTTGTTTGCTGTGGTTGGCATTATGTTCTCCAAGCAGCACCTTGGGGACTGAGTGATGTCACAACATTTCCAGGCAGATGTAGAAATTTTTTATATTCACGACACTGATGTCCACTGATGCGATTGCATCATTTCGTCTGAGGATTGTGAAAGCATTTTTGATTCAAACAAATGTATTCCATTTCTGAGCTGATATTTTGCAAATACATGGACTTGACTTTCCTCATCAAGACACTCACCAGACATTGATAAAACAGTTGAATGACTGGGTGAATCTCTCACAGCACATTTAAACTGCTCAAGGGCACCTCAGTGGGTAGCACTGTTTCCTCACAGCAAGAAGGTTCCTAGTTTAAGCCCAGGCTGAGCCAGGAGGCCTTTTTGGTTGGAGTTTGCACACTGTCTGTGTCAGTGTGGGTTTTCCCTGGGTACTCCAGTTTCCTCCATAGACATGCAGGTTAGGTAAATTGGATATAATTTATAACAGGTTATTGTCTTCAGCTGTGTGATTATGTGTGTGAGTGTTGCTCTGCAATAAACTGGTCATCTATTCAGGATGTACCCCGTCTATGGCCCAAGATGCTGGGATATGCTCCAGCCCCCCATGACCCTGAAGAGGACAAGGGGGTTTGGAGAATGGATGGAGGGATGTGATTTGCTCATCAGTGACTTTTCTCTTATCTGGTAAGATCATATGCTCAAGAGTGTATGACATAAACTCACCTAAACCAGAACGTATACTCATATCTGGTCTAAGGCGGTCATTTCAGCATGGCTGTAATCTTTCAATTCTCTTCTCAAGTAAGTTTAATCCACTGCTGCTCTGTAATAAATGGCCATAGATGTAGTACATTATAACTCCAAGGTATGAAAAATAAATGTACTGTGAAAGACATTAGTACAATGACATGCTTGAGTCTGCCTGTTTTTATTGCCCATCACACAATTTATGTATCTGAAGTTTTCCAGCATCGCAGAAAAGCAACTCATATTTAGGCCGTATTCTCACTCCTGTCTCCTTGTTGTAAGAGTCTTCAAGATATGTGGCATTCATAATCTTTGCAGTTCCTTTAAAGTAGTAAAAAATTAACATAAACAATCATAGATTTTAATTTATGAATGGTATTAGAGATGATAATCACCAATGATAACCATTCATAAGAATGTAGATTTCAAAGTTGGAATAGAATGCAGTACATAGAACTGTTGTAATCAAAGCTTAAAATCTAATTAACCGCAGCTTTCTTATTTGAGTAATTAGCATAACATCTGTCTTATCCAAATGATTTCGATCTGCTAATTACCGCTCATTTAATTGTGTCTGCTGTGTTAATGATCTCCAGAAGAAAATACAGTGATTGTGACCGCAGGGCATTCAGGTGCTTTGTTTGATGCTGGCTTGCACTACAGAGATCCATAATGCTATAGCTTTCGACCGACTGCCTTTTGTCCGCATTTCATTAAACAATGGGCTTCTCCGTTTATTATATCGGGAGAACATGACAGGTTTTTTAGTGCGGATTGTTGTGAAACCCCAAAGCAGTGCTTGAGGGATCATCCAAGCAAAACCATAATTGCAGTCTAAGAGATAAAATGCTTTCCCAAGCATTTTCCACAAACGTAATGAGGAGAAAAGCAGCTAGTGTCATAAAAGTAGTTGAGACGCAGGGTCCCGGAGAGGTGGAAGGAAACCAATGAAGGTCAAGAAAACATGAAGGACTGAAGAATTTTAATAGAACGATTTACAATGGAGAAACACGTGTTACAGACAACTGTAACTGTGACGAGCTTTAATTATCCAATGTTACAGACAGTCTACATAGAAATTACACTAATGCTAAAATATTATAATTTATAGACATTGTTTATTAAAGTTAATGTTTAGGACACGATCACAGTCAGCATTTAAATAAATTCCACATGTAATGTGGCGAATACAAACTTAACCTTAACTGTGAATCATTTATCAAACACACACAAGGACAGTTTCCATGCTAGTGATGCAGAATAAAACGGATGGACAGTTTTTAAAAACATGATTTTAAAAATTGTCCATTACAGTATTAACCGTAAAGGTGTATTAGCAATTTTTATGGTTCAACACGTTGTCCGAAACAGCACTTGTCATTCCTTTCACTAAATACAAGCCATTGTTCTGATCTTCTAACAGGTTATAAAATGGTAGGAAATCAGAGAAGGACATTTTGCTCTAGATAATAATAGGTAAAAGCTGTTTGGGGCGAGGTGTCATTGACATTGCTCGGTATTGTATCCGTTTTGGAAGAAAAAGACCAATTTAAAAGCCAATATTTTCCAGTGAGGCTTTCTTGAACAGAAGTAATGTAGTGATACACAGCTGAGGGTTTGAAACATTTTGATGATTCATTCTGGTAAATTCAGAAATCTCATAAAGCCTGTGTCAATGCAGGATTCACACAGAGCTGCCTTCAAACTAATCTCCGATATATGAAGTGCAACATTAAAAATATCACACAATTCACAAAAGCTTACAACTCCCAGATGGTAAACACCATGGAACAGTAATAACATTGAATGACCCTCGTGTTTCAATGCTTTTTATGATTAGTATCATTGTGTACTATATTGTCTTATGGCTCCACCATTTAAAGGTTGAGGCTGAAGGGTTTTTATTTAGTCAAAGATGACTTTGTATTATATAATAAGCTCATTTGCAATGCATGCGAATCTTTTCTGTTTGTATTGCAATTTTTCTGCATGAGAAAATGGTTCAATCTGCATGAGAGGATGGATTCATTTTTGCTTGTATCGTGAAAACGGTGACAAATCTTGAATCTCCTGAGGCTGCATCTTTTTACAGAGTCTTTACAGTAGTCATACAATGAGCAGTAAGTTACTGCTTGTAGCTTAAAATAAAATAGCTCATAATAGTCACAAAAATTTGACCTCACTCATGCCGGACAACAGCCTTTAGCGGTGACTATATTTACAATATAACACGGCCTTGAGTTGCTTTTCTAAAACATTATCACATAATAAAAATTTAAATTTTTGTTATCACATAAAAACCAATTGTTCATTACATTTTTATTAAATATTACAAGTTTTAACTATAATTACTTAATGCCATTCTTCCTTATTTTGCCATACATAATCAGAATGTAAACAGATCTGTTTTATAATAATTCATAATAATCAATAGTCAATCAGTTTGCAATTAATAATCAAAAAATAAAATAATCAAATGGGAGAAATGTTAAGAAACTAACCTTAAAGCCACACTTATCTGTTGTATATATATGCCAACAATTTTCTGTTGTATATATAACAGAGTAGGTTATTAGATAGTATTTCTCTCAGATGAATGGACGAGTAGATGTGTTGTATAATCCACAGCGCTAGTAAGCAGAACGGACTAATGCTGCATGAAATGATCCACAAGAGAAGATTTGTCAACAGATTAGCCTCTAACAATAACCCACACAACAGAAACTCATTCACCAACAAGGTCTCTGGATATTCACTGGATCACTGGATATTCACTGGATATTCAGGACGGGATTATAACAGAGATCTTCACAAATGATGCTCGGTTCACAATCTTTAAACAAATGTAGTTATGGAACTTGTAAAAAAGGAAAGCCACTGATCTTGATAATAAAGAGGCAGCTGTTTAATGCAGAATAACAGTGGTACACAAACCAGCTTGCTATATAGCATTTAAACTTTAGATTTTTTTAGATAGTCTTTACATAGTCTTGACCTTTGTCTTATATTGTTTATACTTGTGGTAAAATATTAAGGAAGAATCTAATCTATGAATTGATTGGATGCATTCATAAAACATCAAAATTTAAGTATTCACCAAACATCACTCAACAAGCATCATGTATCTTTGAACATCACTCCTTCAATGGTGCAATCTTGGAAGGTCATTTCAATGTTGTTTCACTGGATGGAAAAGGGCCATTGGACGTGCTAACTGTACTAAAAGAATAGTATAATCCTAGTGTTGTGAGCTGATAAATCCAGCTGAACTTCAAGAGGCCCCTCTGGCTGCTGGCTGGAAACTCTATCAGCATGCTGCAGTGAGTTAGTCTCCAGCCAATGAAATTAGACAGTGCTGTTTCTCTACTGTCATGCCTTTATAACAGACTGTGGCAAGACGCAATGTGACTTTGCTTAATGCTTTTTAACAACACGAGAACTATTCAGCGGTGTATGTATTTTGAGCACACGTCACTGGGGCAGCAAAGGAAATGATCTGTCCATACCGAGGGAGCATTTGCATTGGATAATAAATACTTGGACAATGTTGTGATGTTCCCGTAAGGCACTATTAACAAGAGGCATTTTGGCACCGACACATCTGTCATTGTAATGCAAATCAGG
The DNA here is from genome assembly GCA_036877575.1 of Botia almorhae. Taxonomy (NCBI): domain Eukaryota; kingdom Metazoa; phylum Chordata; class Actinopteri; order Cypriniformes; family Botiidae; genus Botia; species Botia almorhae. The sequence goes on along the minus strand of JAZGTJ010006037.1, from coordinate 18,430 downwards.
ATCTCTCTCAAAAGGGCCGTCTTGCCTTGCACGACTAATGTACAAGCCTCAAAGTCACAGATTTCCACCAGAAAAGGATCTCAGGCCTGATTCCTCCAGCAACATGTGATGTATTTTTGGACATTTCTAAATGTTCTGACTGAACTGAAATGTGCTTTGTGTTTTGGTAGAAATGCTATTCTTGCAGGCAGAAAATTTTATGTGTTGTAACTCGTCTTAATACATTAGCGAGGTATTGGATAATTGTAGGGGTTATTAAAAAAGAACATGCAGCCAATTACATTGTAAACATATCACAGTTCCTTTCGTAATTTGAAAATAATAGTTTATTAAGCTATTAAAAGCTTATATTACTGATATAAATAAACAGGAAGTTATTACTATTTTAAGATAATTTAGATTGCCTGGCACTTGACCCAACAAACCTACTCTGGGTCCTAACAATTTAGATATGAATAATGCATGCTTTTTATTTTAGCCTGATAGGTGTGTATAAATGATTCATGGGTCTTTAATATATTAGACTTAATAAGCTCATACATTTGTTGAGCTTTAAAGGGACACTCAGTAATTGTTCCTCATTTTAAAAAAGTTTAATGCAGAAAGAACCGAATAGTACTTTTGAAAAATATGTTTAACATTACCTCAGATGAACAGTCCAGTCATAGCAGTAGCCTAATAAAAGCTGTTGTAGGTCCCCCTTGAGGGCCGAGATATTGAGATCATGTGACCAGCTGGCCGCTTGACAGCCCTGATTTGCCCTTGCCAGGCAAGTCTTGGTCAGTCTGGCCAGACAAGTTCAATTAGATTCCTCTTAATCATTTTTAAATCTCCCCCTGCTTTTAGTTTTTATTATTAAATAATTCATGCTTTTATCTTTTATTTTGTCAGACGGCTGCATGACTACTATGCACAGTCCAAAATGACTCATGAATCCTTTCTTTACACTGTGTGTTCATGACCTGTCCTGAATTTACTGATACAATACAAATTTGCTATGTCCTTTGTTAAAAGTCAGACGTTTTCTGGCAAATGCCACTAGCTGATCTTGTAGTTATACAGTGCATTCAATGGCTTGTGAGATAAAAGTATACAATTCTTTAAAACAAGTACCTGTGAACTAATGTTGAATTGGCTGATGGCCACAGATGTGCTATCAGTTATTAAGTCAGGCCAAAAAACAATTTAAATAAGTGCAGAAATTCTAACAGCTCTTTTTGTGTCTTAACTGGTAGAGCATGATGCTGGCAACAATAAGGTCAAGAGCTGGAGGATGCATGAGTTGAACAAATTCATATGATGTTGAATACACTGTAAATTGCTTTCGTAAAGAATCAGTAAATCATTAACTTCCATCTTAGCACATTGTTATACCGTCAACTGGTGTGACTGTGTATAATATAAAGGAAATGAAACACTTTATCTTAACCTTAACCTTGCAGCCATATACTTAAAACTGCTGCGGCTGCTGCTGACATTTGTTTTTCTCGCTTGTTAATAGCTGTACAATAAAATAAACACCTGTTAGGCATATTTTTCTAGTCTAAATGGCCATAAAGAATACCATTAGCAAGAGGAAGTGAATTTACATGTGTATAATCTGCAAGCAATCACACAGAATACTAATTTCCATTATTGATCTTATATATTCTTTCTTTGCCACTTCTACACGGCTCATTGGAAAGTGTGATTTAATATACAACATGATGTCCTGGGACCATGAGGTCATCACTGCTCCTGATTGATATTAGCTTGAGTCAGCAATAGGGCATCCATCATGCTGAGCCCTTGTTTCAGTAGAGAGATTCACACATGAACCCTGTGCATCCATCAGACTGGGCTGCAGTAAGGCTTCCTAATTCTCTTCATACACAAAAGAGGTGGGGGAGGTAGTGACCAGGTACCTCAGTCCAGCACTGCTAGTGACCTGAAAGGTGAGGGGGTGAAGGAGTTATGAGGTTACTGGTGAGTCTTCATCATTGAAATATAGCCACAAAGTGTTCATACGAAATCATGAAGAAAAACGTCAGAAGAAGATTTTAAAGACAAGCAATTTGTCTCTCCATACTAAATATGGAAATACCACGTCACGTGACTCAACCTACTCAATCACAAATTACAGCCAATCAGACAGCACATGGATTAGCTCTCGGTTTGAGCGTTCTCGCAGCGCACTGCACAGTTTAAACAGGTAAGAGCGCAAAACTATAAGGGCATTATATATTTTAGTATATTTTAGCACCATAATTTTGTATGTGTTTAATTGTAGAAATTTGTTATATAATATCTGATGTAAAACTTACTTGTTATATGTTTAATGTACATGGGGTGCTTAACGTCTCCTGAGATTTTAGTTTTTAAAGATTTTAAAGTCAGGTAATGTGTCAGTATGTAGACCTTCTGCATTAAACCGACTATTGTCACAGTATGCACGATCAGTACGCATGTAAACACTAACTACATACGTACTAACTACATTGGCGAAAGTAATGGACTTGGGTGTTAAAAAAAGAAAAATACATATTTCTTGGTACCCGTATCACCTATTGTTGAAATTAGACGACGGGTTCACAGTAGTCCGGTCTTTATATTTTGTAACTTTTTTGAATTTGGCGCCTCCTTGCCTCAATAGCGGCGGGAAATAGAGCCATGAGCGGAATGTGCTGCCGCAGATGTTGAGACACGGTACAAGGTTTGTGCACACCTTACATTACCATAATATCTCCTGCGACCACTTCAGACTTTCAAAAAAACTCTGATTGCGTTTTTAAATCTATGTATTTTTTTCTTCCGCTATAATGAGGAAGGTTGTTTCGTTTGTTTAATTTAGTTTTAATGTTTTATTTGGAAAAAAACAAAGCAGCAAAATCGGGGCTGAGCTGGCATGTTTTAGCACATCTTTCACACAGAATTTGGAGCAGACACAAAGCAGACTTAAACACACTTACAACTTACATTTTCCATTAATTGTTTGATCATACTTCGTATTTCTCTGACACAAACATTTATCTCTTCGATAGCTCTAGGTCGCTCTGAATGTGAACGACTTCGCAAATGAGCTTTCTCCATCTGCTGGAGGAAAATCATGGGCATAGTAATTACTTAATGCACACTAGCCTTGCTGGTCTGGCTCTCCTGTCTGGGGCTTTAGAGAATGCTTCTAATGGCCCCTCATTAGTGTCTCTACCTGTGAGAATCTTGCTGAAGTCTTGATGATCCACAGAATCGAGGTAAGAAGTTTACTTTGCATGCATGTTCAATTAGGTAGTTAGCCATCCAGAAACCAATCGATTGGGCCATTGCTAGTTTATATGAGAAATGCTTTAACTTTAAGAATATATTAGAGGAGTTATAATGGGAGATTTAGCTGTCAGAAAAACATTCCCTGTTATACTGCAGATTACTCACCCGAAAAAACTTAGGCACGTGCTTATTTTGCAGTTTAACTGGATATGTGAATGATTGATGATGTAAATCACATTACTCAAGTCAAAGATTAGGCCCACTGACTCACTATTAATTATGTTTTCTTTAATGTGAAACACGTTTCTCATTTACTCAGTTTTAAACTTTTGAACAAAGTTAGTGGCTGAGATAATTAAGTGACCCAAAAGTAAAATAAATACGCCTGTATTCAGACAGCATTTTAGTGTGTCATCTTTTATTTCCTATTTTAAAGTAAAAATGTATACTTGTGTATCCATATTGTGGGTGGATGTTTATTTTTCAGCCATAGTTCATTTCAGAACTTGCCTCTGTTTATTGCTCCTTTTCTTTGCCTTGAAACAATATGAATCTAACTGAAGACTTGTGAGATATTTGTTGTGATGAATGTTCCATCTCAATTTCATTATTAAAGCATGTCGCTTATGACAGCCGTGATGAAGAGACTGGTCATTGGACAAAATATTGATCTTAATCTCCGGGTCATGTCCTGCCACTGTTGTACTGCAGGAGTTTAGGTCTCTGATGACAAATTAACTTCAAGGTTTTTCAGTTTTCATACAATTATGAATCCCACTGGTATGCACATATCAAGCTTATATATACTGTTATACTGTTCCATACAGAGCAATTTTAATTAATGGCACAATGCATGGTGTCCACTATAGTGGAGAGATCTTTAAAAGCCATTTGGATTGTAACCATTCAGGGTGTGATGATGGATTAGTAATTAGCATTAACACTCATCCATAATTCTTTATGACTGTCCTCTTTGTGTTGTTATAAATAAAGGGACATTTGTTTTTTTACCACAAACATTTAACATGGCTTCCAAAAGTGGTAAAAAGTATTTATTAATTATTATTATTATTATTCCAAAAGTATTTACCATTATCTACTTTCTCAAAATACACCATTCCAATGGAAATGAAATACTGGGAATGATTGGAAGGTGTTTATGTAATTTGAAGGTGTAAACAATTTATTTATATATAGCACAAAAAGTTTATTTTATTAAATAAAATATTGCTTAAAATAGCTGAATAAGAATAATGGCAAAGTGATGTATATGTGTATTGTTTGTTATCCTTACAGTGTCAATATAAAACTTATTTTGAATGACTAAATGGTAGTGTTGGTAGTGGCGTTAAGCATGCATTTAAATTGTTTTGTCTAAACTTTTTGAGGAACACAAATTAACATCCTCAGTGTAAAAATGAGGTGTATACCTCAGATAATTCTAAAACATTGGATCTTGGTGTCATTGGAACATTCTGTTTGAGGTCACCTTTGTCATACTGGGCTGTTTGGCCATATTACAAATTCAGGTAGGAGCTGCAATGTCTACAAATTACCACCAGATGGTTAAGAATATGCCTTAGTTCCATTTTCTTTGTTTACACTACATTTCTCACCATCTTTACCCTGCACTCCCTCATTACTCCTCTTTATTGCTATTCTTCTTTATATTTCTCAAAGCCAGATTGGAAACTTTCCTCTCTGCCTTAACAGAGTGGCGCACATACACTTTGTCATCGTGTACTCACAATACAAACTGTCTCTGAGCTGGCAGGGCTGCCCACTTTAATGGCCACTTTAATTTGTGCCACACCCCCTTATACATATACACATCATTTTTCACACAATGGCTGTATTTAGAGCTGAACTCTGTTGCCTTTTTCTTCCCGTGGCCTATTTCCAGGTGGACCACGTGAGCAAGCAGCAGCATTGTGATTAAACCTGGAGACCTACAGGTCCCTTAAAACCCTGAGGCTTTCCTCTGCCTATATTGAGCCTTTATTCCTTGTAATTAATGAACATAGCTGTGGGGGGTTTATACATGTTTGTGAATTGGAAGGAGAACAGGAAGGTGCTGCTTCCAAGTTTTCATAATTTGCATAGTACAAAAATCAGCATTTGTTTAAACAAAAAAGTTTGTCATATCAACAATGTGGGTTCATTTGTTAAACTAAAAATCGATCACCCAAATTTAGGTCACCCTAGTTTAGTTTTGACTTTTTGGGTAGGCATATTGATGTATGTCATAACCACCTGCTGCTGGGTGTTTGTTGGTGGGGAAATTCACCGTTCCTCTGTTGGTGCCATGTACAGGGGAGTCTCTCCTCCATATTAAGCTTGTCCTTGATTTCACTCCTTCACTAATGCTGTAATGAATCAAATCCTGCCCTTAGCAACAGTATTAGCTCTCTCTCTCTTTCTCTCATTCACTTTGTCTGTTTTCATTTGTCCCCTTTTGTACCTCATCCAGGGCCATAGTTGTAGGGGTAAAAAGATAGGAAGGATTCTAGGGGCTTACAACAGTTCAGATGGTATTAACATAAGGGCCCCGGAGCAATATGCGGTCAGTATGCACCCCATAATTTCTGGCTACAGCCCTGACCCCATCATCTGGTTTATCTGGTAAATCTCAACCCTGTTCATCCAATATATTTCCTAATTGGTTCTTTCTCATGTGTCTGAGTTACCCCTCCTTGATTTATTGTTACTTTAATTTCAAACTATATCTTTGTTTTCCACTCAAATTTTCTCTTTTACTCAGTATCTTCAGATCCTTGGCTGATTACGTGGCCGCTCTGTGTCTGTTTAGCTCCTCTTCAAGGCCATTTTCATCTCCCTAAAGCTTTGATCCCACTCACTCTTCATAGTTCTGATTCAAAGCTGTTAATCTGACCTCTCTTCTCTGACTAAACGGCATGTAAAGAATACCGCACATATGAAAGTGAGAGGTGACGCATGCACCGTAATCGACTGCATTAACGAGAACTTAATTTCCTGGGACTGCGCTCAAATCCACAGCTCATTTCATCAATACTTTCGCTGGTCTGATTTAGGCAATCCATAATGGATGTTCAGCTGATAAGATGCCACTATTGAAACCGGTTGCCTTCGGCTCTTTGACCTTGTAATTGGGGTGATGGTGAATCCGAAGCTGCTTTCCACATTCAGTCATGGTGTGTGTAAAGAGATGTCCAGTGTGAAGACAAGACTAAATACTACTGTTGTCTAATGCTTTGTCAATTGAATGATGGGTAGTAATGGAGCGTTAAATATTTAATAGAGCGTTAAATGTTGATGCTTAAACAAACAGCTTGAAATGGATTATCAGCAAATGAGAAATAACTCTACTGGACAGTTTTTCATTCATTTATTTTGCACTTTTTTACATTTGATATGAAGAGCAAGTATTTTCTGTGAATGTGGTGCAAATTGGTGCCTCATTACTTTTAGGAAGGCATTTAAGTCATATAAAATGAGAAATTAACAGGGTTGCAAAAATATGATATTTTATTAACATAATCAAGACATAAGTAAGCTTTAATGACTTAATAAGCTTTTGATGACTTGGGTATCTTACCTTTATCTATTTTATAAACAGCACTCAAAGTTAACTGAGCTATGTCCCCACCATTTCAGCCAAATTCACAGTTTCTGAATATTAGAGTAAATGAGTCTGGTGTGGTCAATACAATGCTGTGTTTCTTTAACATAGAGTGTGGTATTCCAGCCCACATATGTAGAGGTCATTCCTCCCCTAAAGACAGAGCCTCCTCTCTGTACTCGCCCTCTCCTTCACCTGCATGGTGGAATTCTGGGGGATAAGGTTAACTCAGATTTGTCCCTTTAATGCTTGAGTTAATGGATGTGTTGTGTGTTCCAGCATTGGAAGACAGGGCGTCTGGGAAGATAACATCAATGATTCATAACAGATGTTTTAACACAACAGACTGCATTAGCTGAAAAAAGATAGTATTATGTTAGACTGGTATGTAGTTGGTACAGTAACAGCCACATTTTATAAACATGCTTGGTTCACAAATAACATGATTTTTAATGTAAGAAATATATTTTTGATCATTGATATTGAATTAATGTATCAAGCTTCAAACATTTATGAAGCTCAACTATTCAACCCTGTTATCCAATTTTTGGTTACAGGGATGCAAAATTGCAAAGGCCCAAAGACAATTTATAGTAAATAAACCAGCTCATATAATATTTAGTCTGACAATCCGAGGTTGACAATCATTTTCCGAAGGCTAGGCACCTCCTTTCACAGTTTCGGTTTTTCCTATTTTGTGTCCTATTCATAGAATGTGTCAGTATTTATGTACGTGTGTATCGTATGTGTATTAGAATTGTATGTGTGAGCTGTGTGCGTATCTATGGAGTAGAGCTTTACCCACCTGGATTTGACCCATACCGTATGTGTAGAGGCACTGCTGTGTATTGCTCTGAATACCCTGTTTTATTGGACAGTGGCTATGGCTTTTGTGAGATGGCTTGGTGTCATGCTGTAACACAGTCAGTGGCACAGTGACACAATTTGCTTATGTCTGATTCATGTAATCACAAGAAATATATTTATTTTAGAAGGAATTGCTGGCAAAACTGTAATCACAGCAGGTTTGTTTAATCCTGCCAGTTGCAAGTATATAATTAGCTGTTTGTCACACTCTGATTGATCTCCCAGCATTACTCCTTCAACCAAAATGTCAGTTTTCTCAACAATATGTCCTATTTGTCCCCTTTTCACAAGCCACCACTTGTCAACCTTCACATTCTGTATGCAGTACATTAACGTGTATTTATTAATGGGGCTTAAGGGGCTGTGTGTTGTGCGATTTAGTTCACAATCTATAGAAATATAATCAGACAATAGAATCCATTGCTTAAAGCACTGTGAAGTTTATTCCAAATGGGATTCCTCCTTCCAATGAGGATTCCCCAAGCTCATAAGTAGGCTTTACTAAAGAGCACCATACTGGGCCTATTTGTCACAAGGCCCGGGTCACCATTCTCAGTTGTCACCCGCTGGCGATATCCCTGCCTTTCTATGAACACGCTCATTATAGATTGTGCCCTATTCACAAAAGTCAGTGCTATATCCCTGTTACAGGGAACTGGGTGCTAAAACAACGCTAATAGTGTGTGCAAATTAAATGCGTCATTAGAGAGCGCAATTCATTTTTTGGTGAAATCCCTTTTTAATAGAGAAACTGTTTGTGCTACTAACATTACAAACACAGCAAGGTATCCAAAATTCATTATTTCTGTGTATTGTAAACTGCTTTATTTGTGCTTTCACCATTGCAGGAAATGTATTATTGGATTAACAATAGATCAAGAAATATATTTTATCAGTCTCTGCTCTGACATGGCGTGGAGCATATGTTCATCTTCCTCCCACCCACCATAAATCAAACATATATAGAAAGTGACATAAAGACAGAGAGGAACACAGAGACAATTTGTATCATGACTGATAGGTTGCTGTTTTCGTGCATTTTTATCCAGTGTGAAGTTAGACATCATATACGGTACCAGTACTGTGCAGAAGTCTTTAGGCACGGTAATATTTTCACCCAAAATATTAATATTTTCATTTTAAGCCAGTTATTTGTATCTTTTGCCGTAGTGTGACAGGTGGAAATATCAGTTTACATTTCCAGACGTTCCTTTTGTCATTCATTGTTATAATCTAGTGAGATTATAGTGTATGCACAAGGAGTCTGACAACAGTCGATGCTCCACACAGAGATCCGATCTCCACATGATCAAATCTGTCTGGGATTATATTAAGAGACAGACTAAATATATAATTATATTATATTGAGACAGACTAAATTGAGAAGATGCTCCAAAATTCTCAAAATCTCCAAGATGCTTGAAGAAACCTTGAAGTGCTCTCTCTCTCTCTCTGTGTGTATTGTGATATGTATATGTCCTCCCCATTTTGCAACTGTGCCACATTCCCTATTTTCTGCACTCTAAAAGAGGAGCCTCATTTGGAAAGATGAGCTGGTAGACAGGATGCAGGCGAGCAGAGAGAGCTTTGCTGGCAGCTATATGACTCCTTATAGCCTGTGCACGCAATCAGAGAGCCTCTGCCTAGTCAACAGTGATATATCAGGGAACCTCTGTGGGTGATCATTATTCTGCTGGGCTCCTCCAGCTGCTGATAAGGACCATCAGGACCATCAATTCCACAGGCTCACAAGCTTGTAGATTAGAGAACAATCACAGGGCAGGTTTGTCCCATTTTTGCTGCCTGCACTGTACGAGCAGGACCTCATTCCTCATGGGACGAAGTACAATGTACAGTTATGGAACATTCTTGCTTTGGAAGATGTTACTTTTAATTTACTGATCAGCTGGGAGGGAGTGTGCAGAAATGCTCTCGGTGGTGGTCATTTGTGGCTTACAGATACTGTGACAAATACAACTGACAATGACAAATACATATAGAAACGTATTGTTGCATGACTGCATTTAATTATTTGCAAGGGTCATTTAGCGAAACCAAAAAACGATAATAGAATATTAATAGTGCTTTTAATCTACGGTCAGTCCCAAGATGGTCCTATGATAAGTTTTATGGTTATGTCATTATAATATTGTCACGACTCCATGCCTAAAATACAATCCACATTTATTATGCTCCTCATTTCTTTAGGACGAGGCGTGACACAGGACAGCTCAGAGGAGATTTAAAGATGTTTGCCTGACAAGCAAAGCCATTTTGCCAGCAGCGTTTGTCTTCATCTGCCACCTCAAAACGAACAAACGGTGTAAGAGGGTTGTTATTTATTCAGAAGGCTTGAGATGCAAAGGTAGCACAAGCTGTTTTATATTTAATAAAAGTATGCTGCTTTAATTACTTAGAGCACAGTCATTGTCCTCTCTTCTTTGATCTTACCTTCACTCTTGTGTCTGCCACAGTTGAAGACTCAATGCAGGATTATAAATTAGATTTAACAACACTGCAAAACTAATTTTCCAGCAAACCTGTTCCCGAGAGTGTTTCTTAACCAGGTAAATTGTTTTTAATTATGTATTTGCTTGACCACTAAATATATTGCAGTTTTAACAGTTTAACAGTTTACTTTTAAAAGAGATCGGTCTTAAAGAAAAAGCCAGCAATAAAAAAAAGATCAATTAAAATGTATTTGTTTTGATCTCTCTTGATTAAAAAAAACTTTTGTCTATCATTTATCATTTTAATGTCTTTATAGTTCACTCAACAATGATTTGTTGTGCATTGAATTTAAATATGTGTTAGTGAAAGAGAGCAAGGTATGTTTTTCCGTTCTAGTGATAGAAAATGTTTAGGGGATAGGAACGCTATATGAGTATAAATGTGCAGTAAATAATTAATTTTGTTTTTCAATTTAAATTCTCTGTGGGAGTTTTTTTCCCTCTGGGATATACAAGCTTCAAATGAAGCAGGTAGTGAAGTGGAACTATATCTGACTTAAGTATTAAAACACCTTTATCTGATTACTGTGCTGTTAATGTATGTTTTATAAACAACAGCATATTATTAAGAACAAAATTAGTAGTTCGATTGGTAACTAGGAAGCAATAATTGTAAAGGTTTGTAAAGATTGTTCCCATTACATCTGTTATCGTAATATTACTGTTTTTGCTGATATTTGTTGTTGTAATACTTTGAAACATGCCCTCTTACTCCAGTTAAACCATTTATTTTATCACCTCTCTTCACCTTGTCCTTCCTCCCAATGCATATCACTTTCTCTCTAGTCCCCTGAAATATGTCGCATTTACATTCTGAAGACCTGGAGTGTGACCCAGTTTTCTGGGTTGTGCGTCGTCTCAATACTGATTCTCAAGTGGTGTCTAGAATACTGTGTCACTTGTTGTTCTCAACATTACGGTATTAGCTGGAACGCTTTCATACTAGCATGTTACAGCCCATCCATTTTTTCAGTCCCAGCGGCGACTATTTTAGATTTAATGAAGCAGACCTTAACATGATGTTGTAGATCTGCATTGATCTTTAATGCTTGCAGCCGGAAGGCATCAAAGGCAACATTATAATGCATTAGCTGAAAAGTGTACAAACAGCAGACAGAGAGCTATGGCATAAACAGTCCTTAAAGGTAGTCCTCTTCTGTTTATCTTTGTTAATCTGCAGTTGCTTTTATAAGTTTAAATATGCAGTATATTGGGAATCTTTAAATGATTAATTCCCCTAATGAATCTGTATTTAGCTCTTAATTTGTTTGTTTGTTTGCTGTTTGTTTTAACCCTCAAACACACTTGGTTTTACATTTGATGCATAATTCATTTTTGCATGCATATGTGTCGAAGCAAGTCAATTGAATTTCCTGGCTCAAGGGCAAAAGCTCAGCAGACGTTCTTCTGTGCCGAATCCGGGCGGATTCATTTAAATGATGGCAGTAGAAGTAAATAAACAGATGGATGTTGGAGGTGATCGTGAATGGAGTAATAACAAGAGGAAGGAGGTCTTTTCGCTTGGTTAGCAAGTGAAGGGAAGTTGTCAAGGGTTTTCTATGCTATAATGTGCAATGACTTTCTGTATATACTACCAAATGTCTAAACCAACATCCTGTTACTGCCCCCAAAATGAACCGTTTCACTCTAGCCCAGTTTCTAAAACACGAACAAGAACCAAGAAATAAAACGGGGTTAGATTCAGTTCAAGTTTGTGAGAATGCTATAAATTCAAGATTACAGATTCTTAAGAGCATTATCAGCCCTTTGTTTTTGACAAGCGTGCCAGAAAGTTTCTCATCCAGACAGCGAGATGCATTTAAATATGTTTTGTTTGCCCGCAAATGAAATTCCCAATTGACGCCTTGGTCCATTCGCTCTCATAGCAGGGGGATTGTAAGCTAAATATGTTTAATCAAAGCTGTGCCAACTAGAAACAAAACACACGTATTGTTGCTGTCAACATAGCTTCTGTCAAATCTGCTTTTAGTTTACCTGTCACAGCAAAGCACCTATAGCAGATTACCCCAAGCATACTGTAAGTGTACTGTACCCTGTTTTGTATCAACTAAATGACAAATATCTACTAATATAACTAATCGTTAATGTCATGTGAAGATGTATTCAGAGAAATAGCATATTGGGGTTTTTTCTATTTACTTCAATTGTTGTCATCCTGCTAAATTAAGTTAGTGTCTTTAAACGTTAAAGTTAATTAGTAAGAGGTAACTCAAATAATGTGGCAAATAACACATTAGTAAGACATAAAATAAGACATTTACATTAGTAAAACAGTAATTTAGGCTGGCTTTTTTATTGTATTTTAGAAGAATAATCTGGTTCATTGTCTTACACATGTTTAAGATGTTCATGCTGGTGACCTGCACTGCTGATCACCAGCATGTCTTGTGTTTTGGATCTTATGCTGGTGTCCTTACCATGCTTCTTAAAGGCAGGGTAGCTTGGACAATGTTTTCTAGGAAAAAAAATTGTGTGTCTTCACATCCTGATAACAATCACTACCTAACGTGGTCTAAATATATTGATATGTATCAGTTTAAATGCAATGATAGGAAGTCCTGTTTTCCTGTCACAGAGTGTATTTGCATACCTCTGTGCATCACATTCATGTATTTTGGGGTAGGCGTGGCTTTGGAGATTTCTCTGAAGTGAGGGTGGCTTATGTTTTCGAAGCTTGCTATTGCTAGCCTCTTCAAAATTGCCTACCCTACCAGTAAGTGTCTCTACATTAATCAGCTTTGTCAGAAAGCTCATGCTGGTTGACCAGGCTATGCTGTTGCACTAGCTAGACCAGCAACAACCAGCATAAACCAGCAACATATTTTGGAAAATGCTGGTTTAAGCTGGCATTTTTTGCAGAGTAAGAAAAATACTTTCACCTCCGTAAAAGTATTTTTCGTATTCCTTTGTGTTGCCTATTAAACTCTTGAGATCTCTTAAATGCTGTCATTTTGTCTTTTGCAATGGGTTGGTGTAACTTATATTAAGCGACAGCAACAACAGCCACTTTGCCAAGATTAAAGGAGCTCTGAAGCAAGAATGTGCTTTCATTTTCACTACTCTCATTCATATTAGCACACATAAATAAAAAATGCACTTTTGTGTGCAACAATAGTGGGGTTTTTTGTAAAATCTTTTTTTGACCAAAGCAAAGGTTTTTACTATTCTTAATAAAATAATGTATTGTACAGTCTTGTCACTGTATCAGGCCACTCATACATCGTGCTACATTTTAACTCAATTGAATATATCAACAGCTGCTGGTGTTTGGTTTTAATTTTTTCAAAGTCACATAATTCACTAGCTGCATTTCACCAAGTACTCATCTGAGACCTGATCTATGAAACACTCTCTATGCAACTTGCTCTGCCCTCTTCTGATAATTAATATTGTATATAAATATTATCATATAAGCGTAACACTTGATACCAAACTCGTTGATTAACAGGTGACGGATTCAGAAAAAAATCTCATTTTTTCAGTCCTGGCTTCATGTAACATTTTTCTACTGTATTTATAGAATGTAATTTTATAATCTTGAATTATTTATCAGACAACTTATTGTTAATTATTTATCTGCCATATTTCTGCCAAAATTTCTGCCATATACCCCTTTTGTATTAAGCAAATAGTGTGTTTTGGCTGAAATGTACAGTCTAAACTTGAAATTCATGATGAAGTTTATATGTTAATAGAAATAAAGCTAAAAGGGCAAGAGTTGAATATATTACTGACAAATACAGCGCAATTGCTGGGAGAAGTCAAGCCATCTTCATTTCAAAAGCCTTGAAGCATTTTAATGGAGTCTGAATTCACCCTGACTGAAAGAATCAGTTCTGATCTATGAGGTACTGACAGCATCCATATGCTATGTCCTGCTTCATGTAGCATATTCTCCTGGGTGTCAATCACAATCAGTTAGTTTGTATTGTCTGTAAGGGCAGGAGAATGAAATGGCATGTAGCCTGCATCACAGCAACTCTAATTTTCAATCACAGGGCTCCATTTAGTCCGCTTGCGTTTTTAAATTGCCTCATTAAATATGCAATGTAAAATTATTCATCAAAACCTTTCCTTAATGTAAGTTTGCCCTTTGTTATGAACGATTGTGAGATTGAGCCAATGATTATGCAGTCGTGTGATTTATGAGACCATTTCTGTTGCGTTTTCGCTAATATACATTTAGGTTCTAAATTCCATTGAGATGATATTCCAGTTCTTGTCCTGTCAAGATAAGGCCACCGTTTGAAAGATTGTTGATTTAATTACATCATCATAAACTCTCACCTCATTCCGTTGACAATAATCATTTCAAGACAACAGCATATGTTTGTCATTCCCCTCCGCAGTACCAGCAAGTGCATCAATGCCATCTCAAGGTCATTTAGGGAGCTGCTGTCAAATTGATTTTTTTTTCAAGAAATCTTCAAGCAAGTTTGGGTTGCTCATAAAACAGTTCAATTGAAAACATAATAACGATTGAATTTCCATGTTGGTTCCTTTAAAAATTCTCAGAGGATTGAATACTTTGATATAAACTTTAGCTAAAACAACAACTTCAGTAATTATCGTGGATGTTCATCCAGACTATTCTCATCTTTTCTTTCTTTATCACAAACTATTAGACTTTGCATATTTACCCTTTGAGACGGTGTTAATGATCCTATTTTTAATTAGTAAGAACACAATATAATTGGAAATGCATTAATGTTAGCCCTTTGGGCAAAGGAACCACAGCCTATTGAGAATTAAAGAGGGACGATGATGTAATATTGCTTCTATGAGAAAGAAATTCAAATAAAAATGTCACCTTGCTAATATGTCTGTTAAATACACAAAATCACTGAAAGTACGAACAAAACAGGCTAGATAACAACATGATAAATGAGACATTCAGAGTGACATCATAAGGACCTTTTAATTCAACTGCTACAGTTTATAGAAAGATCAGATGTGCCCTAATGAACAGGGGTTGTTCCAGAACCAGCGTAGATGTTGACCCAGGAGCTTGTGAAATTTAGATACTCATACTGTGGTCGATATCATCAGGCTACTGAACTGCCAGTTATAAACTAACTGCAGTTAGTTGTCAGCTCTGCTTATTATCAGCCTTGAATTTTTCATTTCATTACAGTAACTCCAAGTGCTCAGCTATTATCTCTGAATGATTATGAAAAACAGGATTCCAGAAGCATAGAGCAGCTTATCTTTATCGTCTTTATCATGTCACATAATAAGTGCGGCGTATGAATATGTCGAGAATAAGAAAATATGTCGCTTCGCTGTCCACACACTAGTCCGTTATTACATAATCCTGACGACAGGTTATAAAACTCAGTAAATTAGCAGCAGAACTGTCTGCTAACATGGATACATTATTAGAGCCTTGATCTATTTTTAACTCCACCCTACACCACTCTCACTGAAACACCTGCCAGATCTTTGAAGGAGGCAAAACATTGTGGACCAGATCGGCTGTACGACTCCAGTCGTTCAATGGCTACAGGGCACCGTGCCCACCTCAGACGCGCAAGAAATGGGTTAACGTTACCAAACAGAACAGATTTATAGACAGCAGCCGAAAGAAGCTGGGTCTCTCGGGTGTCGTGGCAAGAAACGAACGCCATAAAAGTGGGGATTCAGTTTTTAGGATGCTTGTGAATTTGACCGGGCGCGTTCGGCAAGGACTTTAAATGCAACACACCCTTGGGCGCGTGGCGGAGGACGTCTGTTATGCACGAGACGAGCAAGAGACAGGGGCATTTCTGAAGAAATTACAGAAATGTTTTAACTTTAGAGATGCGATAATGGCTTTTAGAACGAGCGCTTGACCTGATGGATTTTCTAAAAACTCTGCTTCGGTGGCAATGGGGCTGTCACATGCCAACGGGACCGAGAACAGATAACTGGGGCAATTGAAAATGCCATTGTTTTCGTTATATCATCAGAATTAGTGTTTCGGTACGCTGTACTACATATGAGACCAACGACTACTATAACTTCAAACGTGCGTATTTCACAACATTTGCGTTTTAAGCGCTCCGAGGTTTCACCAACAGAACAGAGTCTTTGAGGAGGTAAGTGGATTTTGTGGCATTTGAACAGTGTGACTGTTTTAAATGAATAAACCCCATATATGAATCCAGCCTTTCAAGAACCAAGACAATCAGGTTACAGCACCTGTTGTGAAGAGAACCAGACAAAGGTATATTTTACGAGGCTTTTAAGCATATGGTATTTATCTTTGTTTATAACAAATTAAAATAAAAAGTTTATTGAAAGTGTATTGAAAAAATCGCGTACTGAGTTGAAAGCCTAATTCGGACAATTAATTTTGTTCCGGGTTTTTTGTTACATACGTATATACAACCCAGCTATTCTAAATATAATTTCTGCACCTGCTTGTTGCAGTATAGTGTTTGCTCAAGGAGTTTATTCACGTTAAGAGCAAGGCGATATTTGAAAGACTGGTTACGTATGGCGCGCATAAATTATGGTGTCACTTAGTCTGCCCGGACGATGGGACGGGAAACATGCCCATACCTTGAGCTGTTCGGCTTTCCTGGCAAGGCTGGGATGCAGTCTTCAGTTGTTGCAGGTTTAGCGTAAATGCCCCTAGAAAACATTTAAGTCTAACCCGATTAGTATGATAAATAAACAGTGGATCTAGAAATGAACGGTGTAAAATAGCCTTTTTGCACTGTCACTGCATACTGTACGTGAGAAAAGCAAACGGAGCTGTGTGTGCCGTCCGAAGTCACTCAGAGGATTCGCCTCTGATGAAAGTGGCCGCTAAGTGCGATTTGTAGAGGTAACTGTAGACACCGTTGACTGTTAGTATGTTAACAGGTCTGTCAAACTTTCTAATGATTTTAAACCATTCAAACTGGTTCTATTGCTATTTTTATGTCACAAATAATATTTTATTTTTAAATAAATCAAATAAAAATAGATCCTTAATTAAAAGTTACCACTTTATTTACAACGTATGGACAGACAAGCCACAAGATAAAAAAAATAGAAACCACTTCATTTCAATGTGCCAATAAGAGCTGTAATATACGAAATATCTGAAAAGATGTAATTCATTCCTAATGCTCTTTAATAAGCACAACCGAAAATGTGTTGGTAACATTTTTATTCAAGTCAGATGTTATTAGATGTATTATTTAATCTGACAGAATCGTCTTGACAACATTGGCTTACTCTCAGAGGGAACGGTACTTATTTTAAGTAGACAAAAACAACATTCAACACGAATTCACATTTCTATCAGGCAGAAAATAATGTGTGCAAAAAATGGCCCAAATTAGCCAATCAATATATCATTTGCAACCAAGGGTGTTTGTGCATCTTACTTTCATCTTTTATGAATAACTGGATTTTGAACTCCATTCACTGTCACACCTGCACTGCTCTCGATTTCTGGAGCGAGAGCCACACGCACCGTCAACTAGCGGCAGAAATCCACCAACAGTCACAACAGCAGAGCGTGTGAGTCACTTTCTCCTGCAGGTGTCAATCCCACAATGCACCTGGAGATCATGGCGCTTAGTTTTCATTTCAATTAATTGAAAATGCTATCAATGAATAACTCAACGTGCTAGGGGAAACATTTGGTTTAAACGTTACATTAAAACGTTTACATACGTGCAAAATGTCCTGACTTGGCAAATTACGATGCAAAAACACTGTCTTTCGCAACTACGTACCTTTGTGAAAGTTCTCATTGGCATTAAGAATAATTACAAATATAGGCTGTGTAAAATGTATTTGACTGCGTAAAACAACACAAAACTCCGACATCTCCAATATAAACATTATGCTAGTCACTCACATCCTTCTTATCAATATTTTATTCAAAACCTATTTTGTGAAATAAACCGTTTAAAACAAATTACACCAGCAACAGGATGAGTCACGTAACAACTCGACTATCCACTTTTAACAGCTATGTTTTATGTTAAGAAAAATAATGTTGTGTATAATAAAGGGAGATACATGGTGACAGAGGGTACTTTTGATGTGTATGACTGTCATATGTAGGACAAACGCCTTATGAAGTGTTTCACGGCACGCAAGGGACCCTGGAGCAGCTCTGACATTTCTCAGATGTGACTTTACTCATGATATGAATCTTTCACTTCTTCTTTATCTTTTTGATGATTATTCATGAAAGTGTGGCATT
>JAZGTJ010006036.1:0-25952 GCA_036877575.1 Botia almorhae | reverse complement strand
GTTTCCTGTCCTTTGTCTCCCCCTGTCTGTGTGAGTTGTGGGAGACGTGTGGGGAATGTGACTGATGAGGGTACATACTGTATGTATAGAAATGTAACCGATATGCATGTATACTATTATGCATGTATATACAGCATATATACCGTGAGGTCCAAATATATGAAAGCACTGGGATTTTGTTTTGTCTTGAAAAGAAATGAAAAAATACAGCGTAAAGAAATGTAAAAACTTTTGTTTTTGTATAAAATTAATATCATTAGAATAATCACATAATATTATTAATATGTTCAACAGTGGTAATATGTTTCTTTGCAATCCAATACAAAATTGTAAATACAGAATATGGGAAATAGGCAGGATCACAATAAATACATTTAGAACAAAATAGACCGAATATTCATTTAGAACTGCATTTAATGTATATTTATTGTATATTTATTTAAACTGAAGTTTTAACCAGTACTCTTATACAACACCAATTCCAAAATTGTTAGGAAACTGTGTACAATATAATGAAAAGTGAATGCTTGCAGAATTATTTGCAAATTTCATTACTATATTTTATTCACAATGGAACACAGAACATGTATCAAATGTTTAAACTGAGGAAATGTACAATTTAAGGAAAAATTTTTTTGAATTTGATGGCAGCAGCACTGGGACAAAACCATGTTAAACACTCTTGTCAGTTTTCCATGCTGCCTCAGTTCACTTTAAATGAGCTTCGGCTTAAAGATAAAGACAATGTAACATTTCTGGATCATGTTCACATACGGCTTACGTAAACATGTTACTGACCTGTTGCTGTCAGGCATTCACCTAGATCTCTGTCACCTGTATCACCTCCCACAGCACCGCCCACTTGTTCATCATCCCCTGAATTCTGATCACCATCACCTGCATCCCATTCCAAACTCCCTATATATATCCCTATTCAACACACAGTCCCCGTCTTATCTACAGATTACATTCCTCTGCGATTCCTCAACATCATACACTGGAGTCTACACTGTCAGAATCACTGTCTCTCCCCTCTTCCACGACCTCGAACCTTCCCCTTACCTCTGGCTGCCACCCGGGTTGAGAGTCCTGAACTTGTAACCCCATCTGAGATCCCAGCCGAGTACCAGGCCTTCCAGGATGTGTTCAGCAAAAGAGCTGCCACACGTCTTCCACCGCATCGGCCATGGGACTGCCATCGAACTGCTGCCTGACGCTCAGCTGCCTAAGGGACGTGTCTACCCCTTGTCCATCCCGGAGCACCAGGCGATGGAGGAGTACATCACCGAGGCCCTCAACCAAGGTTTCATTCGACCCTTCACCTCGCCGGCCGCTTCGAGCTTCTTCTTCGTAGGCAAGAAGGATGGAGGTTTACGCCCATGCATCGATTATCGCCAGTTAAACTCCCAGATACTCCAACAGCCCTACCCTCTCCCCCTGGTCCCTGCCACCCTTGAAGAGCTCCTTGGAGCTCGCATCTTCTCCAAACTGGACCTGCGGAGTGCCTACAACTTCGTTCGCATTCGTGCTGGAGACGAATGGAAAACCACCTTTATCACCCCTGCGGGTCACTACGAATATCTAGTCATGCCCTATGGTCTATCCATTAGTCCATCCATCTTCCAGACGTTTATGAACGAGGTGTCTTGGGAGTATCTGCATCGCTTTGTAGTGGTCTACATCGACGATATTTTGATTTACTCCCGGAACCTGGCCGAACACTGCCAGCACGTCCGACAGGTCCTCCTGAAGCTCAGAGAACATAGCCTCTATCTGAAACTGGAGAAGTGTGAGTTCCATCGATCCTCTATCCAGTTCCTGGGTTATATCATCACCCCAGAGGGTGTGCAGATGGACCAGAATAAGGTAAATGCAATTCTGAGTTGGCCCCAACCCAAGTCCGTAAAGGAGCTCCAACGCTTCCTTGGTTTCTCCAATTTCTACCGCTGATTTATCCGAAGTTACAGTTCCATAACAGCCCCAATAACCTCCCTCCTGAGGGGTAAGCCAAAGCTGCTCACCTGGAACCCCTCTGCCCTCAAAGCGTTCCACCAGCTCAAGAGGATTTTCAGCACCGCTCCCTTACCGCATCACCCCGATCCTGACTAGCCATTCATCGTTAAGGTCGACGCCTCCTCCGTGGGAGTGGGATCGGTGCTCTCTCAAGCGTCCGGCACGTCTTCCCCCCTCCATCCCTGTGCCTTCTATTCACGTAAACTGTCTCCGGCGGAGCTAAATTACGACGTGGGTAACCGCGAACTCCTAGCCAACAAATTAGCCCTGGAGGAATGGCGGCACTGGTTGGAGGGGGCAATTCATCCATTTACCATCATTACAGACCATAAGAATCTTCAGTATCTCCGTGAGGCCAAACGACTCAACCCCTGTCAAGCCCGCTGGGCCCTGTTTTTCACCCGGTTCAACTTCAAGATCACCTACCGCCCTGGAACGAAGAATATCCCAGCTGATGCCCTCTCCCACCAATTTGCCAATGACAAACCCTCGGTACCGGAACCAATCCTTCCTACGGAGGTGATAGTCAGTCCCATTCTTTGGGAAATGGACCAACAAATTCAACAAGCCAGCCTCCAGCAGCCACCTCTGCTGGAGTGCCCAGGGGGGAAGATCTACGTACCCTGCTCCCAACGCCTCCCTCCTCTGGGCACAGTTCACAACTCTCTGGGCTCTGGACATCCAGGCAGCAGTCGGACCCTCTCGCTCTTACAGTCTCGATACTGGTGGCCCAGGATGCGCCGTGACACTGTGAAGTACGTCCAAAGCTCCTCAGTCTGTGCCAGGTCTAACACTCCCCGTCATTTACCCACAGGCAAACTGGTTCCCTTACTTATCTCACAGAGACCCTGGTCCCATCTCGGAGTGGACTTTATTACAGATCTGCCCAACTCGGAGGGGAATACGTGCATCCTTGTCATTGTTGACCGGTTCTCAAAGGCGTGCAAGTTAGTCCCTTTGCGTAAGCTGCCCACAGCGTTGGAGACAGCTGAGCTACTCTTTCAACAGATTTTCGTCACTTTGGCATCCCGGAAGAGTTAGTATCGGACCGGGGTCCCCAATTCATCTCACACGTATGGAAGGCCTTCTTTAAGCAGTTAGGAGTCTCCGTTAATCTGTCCTCTGGTTATCATCCGCAGACTAATGGCCAGACTGAGAGGAAGATCCAAGAGCTGGGACAGTACCTCCGGTCATACAGCTCCGAGGACCAACATAACTGTAGTAGGTTCCTCCCTTGGACCGAGTACGCACAAAATTCACTTCGCCAAGAGTCCACCGGCCTCACACCTTTCCAATGCGTACTCGGCTACCAACCCCCATTGTTTCCCTGGATGGAGGAACCTACCCATGTTCCAGCAGTCGACCACTGGTTTTGAAAGAGTGAGAGAGTGTGGGACTCAGCACACCATCACCTGCACAAGGCAGTACGCAGACACAAGAGCTTTGCAGATGCCCGGAGAAGAACCGCACCTCATTACCAGCCCGAGATAAGGTCTGGCTCTCTACCCGCGACATACGCCTGCGGTTGCCCTGCCGTAAGCTGAGTCCCCGCTACATTGGTCCCTTCAAAATCCTGAGGCAGATCAACAATGTGACGTTTCAGCTTCAGCTCCCTCCAAGGTATTGCATTCACCCCACCTTCCATGTTTCCCTCCTAAAGCCCTTCTCTCCCTCTGCCACAGGCACTCCCGGAGCTGAACCCCCCCCCCTCCAGAGATCCTAGAACAACCCTCTGTGTACACGGTACGGGAAATCCTGGACTCCCGACGTCGAGGTGGCCGCCTGGAATACCTAATCGACTGGGAGGGGTATGGTCCGGAGGAACGATCATGGGTGCCCCGGGATGACGTTCTCGATCCTACCTTGCTCCTGGAATTCCATCGTGACCACCCGGATCACCCCGCCCCTTGCAGTCGCGTCCGTCCTCGACGTTGTGTTAGGGCGTCGGGAGACGCCCCTGGAGGAGGGGGTAATGTCAGGCATTCACCTAGATCTCTGTCACCTGTATCCCCTTCCACAGCACCGCCCACTCGTTCATCATCCCCTGAATTCTGATCACCATCGCCTGCATCCCATTCCAAACTCCCTATATATATCCCTATTCAACACACAGTTCCCGTCTGATCTACAAATTTCATTCCTCTGCGATTCCTCGACTCATCAGCCCTGTATTCTATGCTTCTCCCTCATCCACGGTTCCTGTTGTTCTCCTCGACCCCGATCCTCAGATAAGCACCCTTTAGTAAAGTTACCTGCCCGTTTTTCTACCCTTGTAATAAACCATCTTGTTGTTTGACTCCCCTCTGGTCCTGGTTCTCTCTGTTCCCTGTTGTGTGTGTATGTGACAGTTGCCAGTTAGTTGTAAAATGTTCCTGCAGCTGTATCTTTCTAGTAACAATTTTCTAGCCTTTTAGTCTAAATTTTTTTTGGAATTGGGTTGTATGTTGCCGTGTGTTTATATGTGTGGATTATATATTAATTGTATATAGGACTATATTTAGTTTTAAGAAACAACAAAACTACAGCGCATTCACCTTTTTAATTTTTATGTTTCAGCCTGAAACTACAATCGTTTCAATTCATTTTTTCTTATTAAACTACACTCAGAACCCAATAATGACAAAATAAAAACAGAATTTTAGAAATGGCTGTAAATTTATTAAAAAGAAAGACCTAAGTATTCAGACCCTTTACTCATTACTTAGTTGATGCGCCTTTGGCAGCAATTACAGCCTTAAGTCTTAAGCAATTACAGCCTCTTTAAGTCTTTTTGGGTATGATGCAACAGGCTTTGCACACCTGGATTGGGGAATCTTCTGCCATTCTGCACTTTTTGCAAATCCTCTCAAGCTTGGTCAGGTTGGATGGGGACTGTTGGTGGACCATTTTCAGGTCTCTCCATAGGTGTTGAATAAGGTTTAAGTCAGGGCTCTGACAGGGCCACTCTAGTACATTCACAGAGTTGTCCCTAAACCACTCCTGTGTTGACTTGGCTGTGTCAACCCTTTTCACTGAGGTCTTCATTTCATTCATCTTTCCCTCAGCCCTGACCAGTCTCCCAGTCCCTGCTGCCTAAAAACACCCACACAAAATAATGCTGCCGCCATGCTTCATGGTTGGGAGGGTATTGGGCAGGTGATGAACGGTGCCTGGTTTCCTCCAGACATCACATTTAGAATTGAGACCAAACAGTTCAACATTGGTTTCCTCAGACCAGAGAATCTTTTTTTTTTTAGCCTTTCATGTGTTTTGCATTGAGAAGGGTTAAGTTTAGGCAAGTTCAGTGAGGTGAGTGAACCCAGTCACAGACAGCTTAAAAAGGTATTTTATTTTAACAAAAACACCAACAAGGGGCAGAAGAAACCCAAACAAAACTAGATATACTTAAAATTGAGCTGAAGAGTGAATGAGTCTAGTGAAAGTGAAAGTGGCCTATTTGTCAGATATGGCAACCCATACCCAAAATGTGACCTCTGCATTTAACCCATAACTGGTGAGGAGTGAACACACACTGCAAGTCGTGAACACGCACACACCCAGAGCAGTGGGCAGCACATTACTGCGCCCGGGGAGCAATTGGGAGTTAGGTGCCTTGCTCAAGGGCCCTTTAGTTGCAACCCCCCAGTGCTGGAATCAAACCAGCAACCTTCTGATTACAAGCCCAACTGGACTTGTACACAAGGCCACAACTGCCTACTGGTTAGTGAGTCTAGATCCTGACCCTAAAAATACAAGAACCAAGACTTTGATCGAGTCAGGATCCAAATATCATGCTCTGACACAAAAACAGGGCTGTCAGGATCCATGAGAAGTAAAGACCCAAGACAAGGAAGCCAGAACCCTGACACACTCTGCCATAAAGTCACATCGGTGGAGGGCTGCAGTGCTGGTTGTAAATAAATTTAATTTACCAAAGGTGGACTCCAGTCAAGGTTAGGAAACGGCTCAGGACAGATCAGGAGAAATTGGAGGTACCTGAGCTAAATTCCAGGTGTTGTTGCGAAGGGTTTGAATATTGATGCCATGTAATATTTCATTTTTTTCTTTTTAATAATATATATATATATATATATATAGGGGTACTAACTGTAGATTAATGAGGAAAAAAACATTTAAACGACTGTAGTATCAGGATGTAACATAACAAGATTAAAAAATGAAGGGCAACTGAACACTTTCTGAATGCACTGTATATACTAGTAATCACTAAGCAAATCCACACAAGCCATCAGCTCAATTGAAAATATGTGATAGTAGTGTTCAGCAGATGGTGCTGCTGGATTGCTACAAGAAACATTTTTCCTTTCAATTTTCTGTCCTTCCCCAAGTTAAGTCAAGTCAAATTTATTTGTAAACTGCCTTACATGAAACATATTGTTTTAAAGTAGCTTTACAGAATTGTTGCACTGTTATGTCTATAATTATGTATGTCTTGTAGTTTACTTTGAGCAGCCATTTAATCTGAAGTTATATGTTATATAAAAAAAATTTATTTACATTTACGTGTAAATTTATTTGCAGTTCTAGACATTCTAGTTTTGTAGTTGCTTAAAACAAATTATCACCATATAAGCTTAATCGATTCTTTCATAAACTAAATACTTCCTGTTTTAAAATGGAAAAGACCATAATAGCTTTTTTGGTTGTATTTATGTAATACACAAATTACTTCAAATTGTTGTACTAGTTTAAATTTGATTCAACTTATTTTTAAATATAGTATTATCATTTTACATTTTTTACATTTGATTTTTGGTAACACTTTAGAATAATGGTCAGTCACTTGTTAACAAGTAACTGTGCAGGAAATAGTAGGTTGTACTACATTAACACTGAACTTAATACTATTAACTAATATAGAAGCAAGATTAACTAAACAGTAAGTAATAGCTAATTTAGGACAAAGGGAGTTCCTTATGAGGTATTTGATAATTACTAAATAAAAATATTGTCATTAAGAACTACTTGCGAACTATGACCAATTAATAAAGAATAACCAATCAATTACTAAATACTGCACACAACAGTAACGTCTAAAAAGTGAACAATTGGGTTCTTTGTGGAAACTAATTTATGACTATTACCCTCTCCCAAATAAGTCGGCTACAGGTTAAAATTGTGACTACTACTCTTACCAAAGGCTATTTCAGACTTAAACAAATAATAACTTGTTGCACATGTACTTTCTATAGAAATAAAAGTAAATAATGCGTAATTATATGTAACTAACTATTAGGAACATTGTGTAAGAACTATTAATATTACTCAGTATGTTAATGTAAATGACACTGTAACAATGATACCTTTAAAAAAAAATTAACAAAGATATTAAACAAAACAGTTTGGCTTACGGAGTATAGCTTTAAAAATGTGCCAACGGGGAAAGAAAACTTTTCAGACAGGCACAAGACTATTGTATCGAACCCACAATCTTTGCGCTTCTAATGCAATGCTCTACCAGCTGAGCTACAGGAACATGCGTAAAAATGCATAATTATATATTTTAATGTCATTTATTAACAGTATCTTTAAAATCTTTCAGAAAAGCTCAACGGATAACAGAAATCTAAAAAAAAAACATACTGAATGCACATTTTGTTCAATATTATCTTTATCAAGATGGGGCAGTCAGAGGTGCTGCATAGCTCAAGAATGATGCTTCAGAGGGGGTGAGATAAACAAGCAGGTTCCCAACATTTACAACCCCTGTGAAACATGGTGGCTACCCTTACACACAAAAGATAAGAGGATCCTTTTAAATGTTACTGTTTAGGTAGAATAATGAAAAACAAAAAACAAAATCCGTTTTCCCTAAAACCTGTCACTTACAACGCTTAAACTTTCTCCATTTACCCCTATAAACAATACATCAGTGGACCTTAATGACTCAGCCACCCAAAAATGCTTTACTTTAAGTAATCTGACTGATAACCTGCTTGACTGATGTCTCAGATCAGATACCTTCAGTTTACAGTCTTTTAACAGGGTCATGACCTGTTCTCTACCATTAAAGGGATGGTTTAAATTCAGTCATTGCTTACACACCCTGTTGTAAAGCTAAATAGATTTCAGTTTTTGTTGTTTTACATTGTTCATTTTGTGGATTGATTTATACTAGTATTAACTATATAACTTTAGTTATTTATATATATGTATATACTTCTAAATTATGTAGCTGTTTTGCACATACATTAGGTTGCCGGCACATTAGGGCACTGGTGATTTTTTTGAATTTTTCTTCTAAACAATATGACCACTATAATAAAAAGGTGCTTTTATTTGATGACCTGAAGAATCTGATGAGAAAAAGCAAAATCACTAAACTTAATGCTTAAAGTAACAGTTCACCTTAAAATTTAAATTCCATCATCATTTACTTCTATTCTAAACCCTCATGAACTTTTACCTTCCGTGGAAAAACATATTTTACAGAACGTCTAAGCTGCTCTTGACCATACAATGATAATTAATGGGAACTAGAATAAAATATGAGTTCCATAAAAAAGTGAGTAATACAGCTTTGAAGATTTTCATTTTTGGGTAAACAGTGGGTACATGGCACACTTAATGTGCACTAGGTGGTATTCCAGACATGCTGTAACACCTCTCTTTTTATGATGTTACTCTGCGTTTTAACACGTAACGTTTTTTCCGTTACAATGCGATGGCCAACCTGCGCGCATGTCCATGACAGGATTAAGTCCACAAGACAATAGTCTCAAAATAGTCTCAGTCTATGTGGCATTACATCAGAAAAGTGTGGATTCAGAAATAGACAGTGAGGGTCTAGGGTACATTTACACAACAACAATGTACTAAAAGTGGAGTTAATTTCCTTTGTGATCTTCGCATACAGATTAAAATAATCCCTGTTCAAACAGATCTGCAAAAACAACTTAAAATATATATATTTAGCTGTGCTTAACTCACTGAGTGCTGCGTAATACTGTCTATACTGTACAGTTTTCCTTTTAGCTCTGTCCTAATGTTTTTTTATATTCACATTCATTTTTTATTCACGTTTTTGTAGTGTACACAGAGACAGTATCAGTATCATTTTCAAAACCTTGCACTTTAAAACGCATGTTCGTATTAACGGTCCCCATACCACTGTTTTCAAGTAAATGAACAGTCAAAATGCATAAAATATTCCATTTTACTTGTAAATGGCCCCTTTTAGGGTACCATTCGAACAGGGCTGTAGAGTAAATGAATCTGATGTCTTGGGTTTTTGTATTAATCACACTGACCTGATAATAAAGGAGCATTGTGTGGCCATGTGTGTTAAACTATTGACTTCATCAATTGTTTCATTACCATGTGTGTTTCACTATCGTTTCATTCCATCGTTTTCATAATTAATCAAAAACCACTCATTCCAAAAAGTGCTGCATTGATACTGTGATTCATGTGTGGACAGAGAGCAAAATAAAGTACTGTCAAGCTTGATCAAATGTCATTTTTCGTCATGCAATTTACAGAAAGAAAATTACAGGGAGAGTCCTGGAATCATTCACTGGCAGTGATCATAGTCATTTTTAAGCATTAAAAGGCAGTTTTTTCATTGATCTTTATCTGATGCAGTAGCTGGTATTTATAAAACAAGTGTAACTTTAACAAGACAGTGAGACACAAACAGCCCACATTTGCTGACACACAGGACATGACATCATTTTGATCATGATCACTGAGGGGGAAGATAAAATTTAGGCCAAGCCAGAACAATATTTTACATATCCGTTAAAATGTCTAATTTATTACCAAAAGGACAAATAAGGTTTGTCTGGATCACACTCTGTGACCCAGAGTGTTGACTAATGGATGTGGTTTTATGTGTCTAGAGAGGTTTAGAGAAATCTTGTGTATGAGCAATGGCATAGCATACAATATGTACAAATATGTAGAAACTGCATATAGCTACATAAACTGGTGTGCCAAAAGAAACTATAATGGCTGTTAACTCTTAGAAAATGCATTTAAAAATAACACAAATAACACCTGATTCTATAATAAGGGAAGCAATTCAGTTTCAAGTACCAACGTGTTTGTGTGTCTTCGTACCCTTTCTATGTGGATCAGACCGACGGTTTTTCACCTGGAGTCCCACTCTAGGGGCACAATTCTGGCACAGCAGATCCTGCTCTGGGCAGAGACCTTACTCAATATTTTAAATAAAGAATAATTGACATGCATGATTACTACAAAATCAAATATGATGGTTCTGCTTAAACAAAAATTTCGAAATGTAAAAATTTGATGTAACTTATTACCCCAGTTTTCCAATTATTGTGATTAGTTCAATTAATTAATCACCCATTTTATGTAATAATTTGTTCAATTCTGAAAATACAGAAAGGAAGATTTGTAATCCATCTCTTAAAGTATGCAGTTCAGCAACTGTATAAAATTCAGTAGACTAGTGAAAACAAACATGAGGGTTGATTGCGGAGTACCCGTTGACAAATCAGCTCAGCATTAAGTTTAAGTTTTAGGCCTGGTTCCACAGACAAGGTTTAAGCCCCAGACTAAACTGTGTGTTTGATCTGTCTTAACTGAAAGAGACTTGCACTGACATCAGTGCCATTGTTATGTATAAAGATGCACACCAGTAATGTTTTTCTAAGGCATGTTTTATTAAAGCTAAATGTCCTAAATTAATCTAAGCCCTGTCTGTGAAACAAGGCCTTATTGTTTTAGCTTTAGTGCTTGGTGTTTTAGCTGGCTTTGAGCCGGTACAAGATGCTCATTAACTAATCCAAGCTAGTAGTCTATCTTGGACCAGCAACAATACAGTTAGTGATCAAGCTGGTTTACGGTAGCTAGTCAGACAGAAAATGACCAGCTTGGACAAGCTAATAACAAGCTCGGACCAGCTAGAAAATTGTAACGTGCTGCTTGTGAGCTCACAATACTGTGATGAGTAAACGTTGTTGAGTAGCACCTTTTTAATTCAGTGAGCATAACAGTTTCAGCTGCACATTTCAGTGCACACTGTAAATGTCACATGTGATGCAGTCTTTACAGAGAGGCTGCTGTTTAAATATAGGATAGCACCAACCTCAAATCAACCATCCATCAAGAAGCAATGTTTATTATTTCACATCAGGTTAGTCAATTGAAGTAGTGTAGACTTACACTTATTCCCCTGGTTTTACAGCATACATCTGCTCTTTGAACTGACAGAAATTTGCACTCACATATCTTAAAATATCAGTGCTATTGATTTGTCTTAAAATGTACACAAGCAATATTTTTCTACGACACATTTAAAAAAGCTACTTAAATGTTCTAATTGATATGAGAATCATGGCTAGTCTAAGCCCTGTCTGTAAAACCATATCCATTTTCAACCATTTTCAACAAGGCCAAAGACAATAAAATTTCCAGTTATTTTCACTTTTGTGGCAAAATTGGCTTCCCATGTAAATGTCTTAAAGGGGTTGAATATGTAAACTGTGGGAGCTCAAGCTTAAGGTGAAGATGAAGTATGTGTTATAAACATATTTGGCAGAGCCAAAAGAAAGGGAGGTCACAGGAAATCAGCTGACCCTTGTGGTAGAGGGCCTCTCAGACATGATAGTTCTTTTATCTTAGGTAAGGGGGGGCTGGGTAAACAGGAAATCACTTAAGACCACTATCAGTAAGGAAGATCATCATAGGAAAAAAAGAGGACATAGAATGTGCTTTTTTTAATTTTGTGTGAATTTTTTTTTATCTTAACGCCTCGCATGGAATGGAAATTGGACATCCTGTGACGCACATTGCACCTCTAAATGTCCCAAATTCATCAGAATGGAAAATTAAATTAAATGTCAGATACGTACATTGATTACTTACATGTATGACCTAAACCATTGATTTGACTTTACAACAGTGTTATGTTTACCTCATGCAAAAGATCCCCGGTTCGAAACTGGGCAGGGTCAATTTGTTGGTTATTTTTTTATAACAAATTGATTGTTAATTTGTTTGTATTTATGGCTACTGTACCTTTAAGCATACTGCTTGGTATTTATCTCTATTCCAACTTGTATGTTAAATGTTGTGCTATGTTGCAAACATCGTGCCCCCTACCATGCAGGGTGGAAAAAACAATAAATCTGCTTTGCATTATAAGCCATATACTGCAGAAATTATAATATTGATATACACTACCTGAGTGACATTAATAGGTTGTATTATGTCATAAACAAATAATTCTCTCCATTGTCAGTTACATTAGCATCTTTCATTCTTTTGAATCCAAGGAAAAATGTGGAAGTATTACCCCTTTTTGGGTTTTGGTTCGGTTTAAATAAGGGAAACAGAAAAATGTGCAGTACTGTGGTTGTCTAGAGTGACCCCATTTCTGGGGGGTTTCTCAGACATAGATTAAGACTATATCTAGACTAAAATGAACTTTTAAACCGCATTGACAGAAATCAGATTTTTCAGTGATAGCAAATAGACACATAGTCTTAGACTAAAGACAACTCCTCAGTTTACTATGTGCTGATTTCCTGAAGAAAGATTAGACCTACTCTAGGACTAAACAGAGGCTTAATTAGTCCTCCTAGGAAGAAGATTTAACTTCTGATTAATGTTGTTTCTCAAAGAAGGCACATGGATCATTTGGACTATTTTAATGAAGGTCAAAGTGTATCCCCAGAGTTTTTGCTGACATGAGACAGCTTGTTGAAGCAGACACAACTGAAGGATTGCTGTGTGTTCCTTACCAGTAACCATAGTTCCCCTCAGTGTAACAGGTGAGGTATGTGTCTAATCACAGCAATGCACGGATGTACATGTGTAATCACCGCAATGTAATTGGCCTATGATGTGCTTCAGGTGCAACCCTGAGTATAAGAGGGCATTTGTCAGGTATAAGAGGGTTTCTTTGTCTTCAGGGGCATTTTAGAAAGTTTTTGACACCAGAGGGCAATTACAAATTGTGCATTGTTTGGGAGAGGAACATGTATGATGGTGTATGTTCTGTTGCCTGCTGGCCAGGAAGAGCAGGGGATGGTTGTGAAAGGTGGGGGTTCTAGTAAGCCTTCAAACCACCTTGCCTATTGATGCTGCCCATTGAGGAGACATTTGTGGGCTATCTTGCAGTGGGTGAGACATCAGCCACCAACCCTGCCATCTAAGCCTCTTTAGGACATGTCCCACCTAAATGGCAGGGCATACTCAGGCTGGTGCTCCGCTGCATATCACGGCAGTGCTGCAGGCATACCAAGCCGATCTGCTAAAGGTTTTGGATCAGGTGGTAGGGCTTTCACTTTTCAGCAGCACAGATCTTGCTCTCTGTGCCATTAAACAGACAGCTGCAGCCATAGGCCCTCAGAACGTTTGGCACATCTGTACAGACAGGTGTTGGAAAGTTCAGAGGGGCAAGGGCATGTTTAAAATTTGGGGCTGTTTATTTCAGCAGACAGCACCCCCTCATAAGCTCTATAGAGGACAGCGGTGTTGTCAAAATCCCAAGGATTAATACCCAAAGGTATTGAAATCCCAATATCAAAAATCCCAATATTAAAATCGGCATTTAAATACCTAGGAATTCATATCAACTTAGAATTTTTTTTATCTGACAATTAATGGTGGAGTGTTACATATCTATCTCTAGCTGGTAAAATGTATTGTTAAAATGAACTGTTATCAGCTACCCAGTTATTGTTTTTGTATCAGTGTCTTCCAATTTTTTTTGACAAAGTCCTTTTACAGTGTATTAACAGGTTGCACTCTACTTTTCAGGAGTGGTGGGACCTGGGCCTAGTTAGGTGCAGAGATTATTTTTATCAAAAATATTTTTGCCAATTACAAAGTTTTTGTCAAAAAAATTAAATCTTTAGAAATCATTTTCGTTATCTTCAGGTCCCTCACTTCATTTTAGCTCAGTGCCCTGCGTTCCCTCAAATGCCTCCAGAATCACAGGTAGAATTTATCACGCAGGTGACTTTACACCTTAAGGGATCTATTTTAGGAACATATAACTTGTCACTTAAAACTAGAACATTAGAAAAGACCAAAGCAGAATGGGCAGTAGAGCTAGGAATCGATGTATCCACAGAGAGCTGTGATAAAACTGAAAGAATGGGATGTCATTTTGTGCTTTACTCACTTTGAGATGATGATTTTAAGATGAAAGTTCATCTTTATTCATATTATGGTAAAACCAAACTATCTGAATTATATCCAAATGTAAATGAACCAAGGCATAGAAAAGGCATTCAATTCAGCATATAACTTGGGAATTCTCCCTAACACACTAATAGTGTTACGGTGGGTATGGTGGTGTTTGTGACAAAAATGCAGCGGGACACGGAACTAAACAATAAACAGTATTTAATAAATGAACAAACACAAAAACACCACAAACACTAACCGTGTAAATGAATGGGGTGACGACAAGTGCAAAAACAGCAGTGAAATACAAAACAATCCACAACGAACAGACACAACAAATCCAGGGCAAAATAATCCAGAGATAATCCTAAACTCTAAATCAAATGCCAAAGTCCAAGAAACCATAGAAATCACATGAGAGTGAATTAAATACAAAACAACCACCTAACAACACCAAACAGCAAAACATACAAAACATGGAACTTAAATACACTCACTAATCATGGACGAACAGGTGATGACAATTAACAAAACCAGGAAGTGAACACAGAGGACCCAGAAAACAAAAAACAACATGTCATAATAAGAGTCCCCGCATAGCGTGAGCTTCGTTTCAGTTTCATTGATGATGATGTTTAAATTGTTAAAGATAAACACCTTTAATAGCTAGAAGGAAAATTCTTTTAGAACAAAAGTCACCCACTATATGTAAAATGTCAGGATGAATTAGTGATCCATGAAAAAGCAAATGTTTTCTTAGAGGATTGATGATTTTTAATATTCTTTCATTAATCTTTTTTTATCCTTGCATTTGGGATTGTTGGGTTAGGATTGGAATGAAAGGTTTAAAAAAAGCAAAAAAATGATTGCCTTTAAAAATGTCACTCAGCATTTCCATATAGCACTGCTCATTTACAAATGACCTACTGTTAGCATCTATGGTTACACTTTATTTTAAGGTGTCCTTGTTACACTAGAATTATACAGTGGAATGAATGGTAATTTCTTTATGCTAATTTCAAAACAGACAGAGGTCCCCATTATTGAACCAAATATAACAGAATAGAATACAACATTTCTTAAAATGGTTGCACTGTTGTACATTATCCTCAATGGTTAGGAACCTGTGTGTAATGTTAGATAGCAATCTGTGGTCAAAACTCACAGTACATTTTTAACAGCGTATTTTTAACGCACACCATTCTTCCATCTTACAAATATTTCAGAATTGCAGCACATGCATTCTGCTTCAGATACCGAAAAGCTTATTCATGCATATAGACTACTGTAATTTGTTCTTGGATAAGCTTCAGCTGGTTCAAAATACAGCAGCTAGAGTGCTTATTCGCTCAAAGAAATATGATCATATCGGCATCATTTTATCATCACTGCACTGGTTTCATATACATTTCTTACTATTAACTTTTAAAGCATTAAATAGTACAGCACCTCAGTATCTTCGCAAGCTATTATCAGATTACAGTCCGTATTATTACAGAATGTACAGAATACATACATTACAGTTGCAAAATTCTGGCCTGTTGATCATTTTAAAATTTATAATTTAACATTTTTAAATTGTCTAAAGGTAGTAGATAATCTTAGCCCCCAAACTTTAAAATAACCTTCCTAGCCTTGTTTGGGATTTAAATCAATTTAAATCTAGACTAAAGTCTTTTTTAAAGTAAGCATTCACCTAACTCATCAGGTTAAACATGTTTTGTCACAACAGTTTAAGTCACACAGAAACCAAACACTTCAATATTTAATTTACCTTACTGTATAACTGTTACATCATATGTGAGGGGCCACTATGCTACCCTCGTTCCACCAGCTGAAGCCTGCATCAACAAGAAGTCATTTGGAATCTGCAATGACTACATCCTGAAACTCTGCATTCCTTCATCTGCTCCTGTCTTGCCAGAAACTTCACATCATCACCACACATCTAAAAACAAATGTTGTATGTGTCAAATAAATCATTATGGGATGGACTATAATAACCTTTTAATAATTCATCTACCTAAATAACTGCCGTTTTATTGTGTGATCACAGTCATGTCGCAGGGATGCGTATATGTAGCCGTCCCTCACTTCCTTCAGTTGTACGCGTACTCTGGGCGTGAGACCATTTCTGAGCTCAGAGCCCTGCCCTGAACAGCACGCCAAATATGTATTTATTATCATTTCCGGGTACATGTTAGAACCTGCAGACAAAACAATTAGTTATCTTGTGCTAGAACAGGATATTTTTATTTACAAATGATATCATCTCTCCCATTAGAGGAAACATAACAAAAGACAACACAGTAGGAACTAACAGAAACTTTATTTATTTATGGGTGGATGTAATATCAACACTGTACATGTTGTAATTTTCATAACAAATCAAAAAAATCAATACTTCAACTTCTTGGATATGTTCTTTACAGTGCCAGTAAACAAAGTTTTTCTGGCAAAAATGAACTGGAAAAAACAATATATTGGAAAACATAATTATATATATATATATATATATATATATATATATATAGTTTATAAACTGTTATAGGAGTTCTGTATTATGAACCATACTATGATTTATTCTAGTAGACTTTATGTGCACATAACTGATAAAAATGAGAGGCACTAAATCAAAACAATCCACTTTTTTCATTCAGGTAAATAGTCTATTTATTTGTGTAATGAATACATAATAGACATCAGCACATTTTTATCATTTCAGTATTTTCAGTTTGGTTTGAATAACTAGCTACCACAGGTACAAGTTGAGATAACAAGTGCTATAGATTTGTAAACAAAGACTAACATCATTTAAATATAATCAACATTCATCTTTAAAAAAAAGACTCATTTCTTTTGGTCGATTGTAATGCATATTACGATAAATACATAGTGGTTAAGGATTCCTAATAAAAAGTAAGAGCTGTTTTTTGATAGGTTATTAGTATATATATTATATATATTATGTATTATAGCAGAGTGGAGGTACACAGTAACAACAAACACTCACCAATCATTATTAAGCATCGAAAATCATTAATAGATTTGCTAACCCAGACATTAGTGGACATACCCAGCAATCCTTTACACTAATATCAAGGGCAGACCAATTGCCACTGTGAAGGTGTAATTGTTTTATTACACCATCAAAACATTTAATTTTTGTTATTCATTCTGGTGCTGCTATAAGCATAGAAATTATACACTTCACCTTTCACATATAGCTGGTTGGCTCTATAACTCTATAACATACAGAAATGGTTTATCCATTTTGGCCGGATACCAGATATATATTTACATTTACATTTATGCATTTGGCAGGCGCTTTTATCCAAAGCGACTTACAGTACATTCAAGTTATACTTTCTTGTCAGTACGTGTACTCCCTTGGGAATCGAACCCACAACCTTTGCGCTTCTAACGCGATGCTGTACCAACTGAGCTACAAAATACCGGTTATAGCTTGGATACATTCTCATCGAGGCCCTTTTAGATAAAACGGCTTACAAACTTTGTGTCAGGTTAGATTACTACACCAGTTCAAACTGTTAGTAGTTTTGCCCGTAGATTTTTAAGAAAGATTTTGTCCCATTGATTTTCATATCATCACAGTTCAGCTTAATGAATAACTGATCACCTTTCTTTAGCTCCACGTTTTCAACCACAAAATGCGCCTCGTGTTGACAGAACCCTCGTTTTATGATTTCATTGTTTTTTGAGTTCTGTGTTTTTTGTTGCAGAGTGAAAGATTCTTTGCAGCTTTCTGACGCTGTTGTATTCATCTTAAATATCTGACCGTGAATCAAATACAGGCCATTTGTGGGTGCTGTAAAGTTTGTGTTTATCCCTGTGAAGCAAATAAATATTAGGACTATGGTTAGTCGTGACTATGGACTATAGGTATGTTTACTAGGCTAACTATGCTTAGTGTCCTGTCTACTTTGGAAGCATTTTGTAAGATGAGTAGTCTTTCAAAAAAGGTGCTATAATTAAGATTCAGAACCAATTCAGAATATAATTATATAGTCATATGGTACATGAAAATCATTGACGTGGAATACATACCAGTAAATGTGGCAGTAACGCAGTATCTCTGTGGATAATTAAAGAAATTGATAAATAAATAAATAAAATTGCTATTGTATGCTATTTATACAGCTAGCTAGTTCCGTGTTACTGCATTCCTGTACTGTGGTTGCATCAGTTGCTCAATTACTCCTAAAGAACATTCTTTAAGACCAAATGAGGGCATCACTTTATATACTTAATATTTTTGCTGTTCTTGGTAATGTTGTGCTAATTCATACTGAATTTTACTTTGCAAAGTATCAAAAACAACAATCCATCTGTATTACCTGCTGAGACACTTTGATCCAAAAAATGTATCCAGTCAGTCCCATCACCAGCAGCATAAGCAGAGCCACAAAGAGCTTGAAGACCCCGTGCCTGACCTTATGGTCCACAGAAACCTTCAAAGATTCTTCTGGGTCCTGAACATTACAGATGAAGGGAGATGTTGCCATCATGAATGAATGAGTGAGATGCTCAATGACAATCTCTCTGTTGTCCCAGTCTCTTATATGACGAGGTCAACCCACTCAATTAGGAGAGTTTCCCTACTGAAACCAGACTATGGCTATGACTATGACTATGGCCGCTATGGCTTGCCTCCAATAAGCTCACCTGAGAGAGAGAGAGAGAGAGCAGAAGGTTGGGATTACCCACACACCCACGCATGCTGGTAGGCATGTGTATACACAAAAGAACTGTTGTGCAGGAACTTCATACTCATGCCCAGATCCTCCCAGCATTTTTTTTCCTTGTTTTCCTCAGGTTTCCCCAAATTTGATTTTGAATCCCAAAGTTTAAACCCACTGTATGAGGTTAACTGGACGTCTGTCCAGGGTGAATCCTGCCTGTGGCCTGAGATGCCGGCATAGATTTTATATCAAAAACCACATCAAGTATTTTTACTCTGTATACTAAGTGATTTTTTAATTGTATTGCATTTAAAACTCCCTGTATAAACAAAACCCACCAAGCACCGAAACTTCAGTCTTAAAGATAAAGGTTTCTTAAAGGTTTGTTCATAAAGAACCTGTAACATCCACAGAACGTTTTTGTTGGTAATTTTTTGTGAATAAAGGTTTACATGGTATTAAAGGGTAAGAGATGCAAGAAAGAAGTGATTGCAAGAACAAATTTATTATTTTAAGAACCTTTGACTAAAAGGTTCTTTGGGGAACCAAACACGGTTCTTTTATGGCATCACTGTAAAGAATCACGTTTAGCACCATTTTTAGGAGTGTAGTTGGCATAATATAATAGATACACTGAAGCTGAAGCTTAAGGTGATGTTTTAGGGTGTTTACACAGACATGTACATATGGATGTTTTGTACATATAAGATTAGTGTTTATAGCAGTGCAATATTTGGTTTACTGAAAAGGTAGAGAATGTCAGCTGAGAAATGTCCCCAGTTTTTAGAGAACGTTTTTTTTGTTACATGAAAAAAAAGTTGTCTAAAAACAAATACAAAAGCAAAACATGAAGTATTTTAGTCAGGGTTCAGGTCTCCTGGTCAGTTCTGCACATCAGCATTTTCCTCGCAAACAAGCAGAAAGTTAAAAACAAAAAACAGCTGCTATGATGTGCTATAATGTCCATTTCACAGGAATTCCCTGTGCAGTACAAATGTGCAACATTGAATAATTACTATTTCCCATAATGCAATTCTCCTAAACATTTGCTTTTTAGAAATGGAGATCTGTGAATACTGCAGGTTGGAGGACAATTTCCTGGAATGTAGTTCCAAGTATGCAGTATATATAATTAAAACATAAATATTATATATGCAGCTCCATCTTCCAACTGAGAGAGAACAGGGTGTGGGAGGAGAGTTTTCAGCGAGAGAAAGGGCACGAGATAAACAAACAATATTTCTCATGAACAGGGGAATTTTCTCTGATGATTACATCATGCTGCACTGAAACCCTCTTTACAACCAGAGAACTGTTTCATCAAGTGTTTCCTTATTAGCCGGTGGCTAAACAAGCATCTCGGCCAAAACTATTTGAACACACCCAGAGAAACACCCACCCACACATGCACACACATGCTTCCAACTCTATACCTGCACACGTGCACTTAAAAACATTAGCTCATTCACTATTATGTAAACACAGTCAGCAATGTAATGTTAATAAGACACTGTTGAAACTTAAAGCCAGCTTTAAGCCTTATTTAAGCCACCTATGGTCTTATTATATAAAACAAGTTTTTTCGTTTAATAAATATACAGACATTATCAAAATTGTTTTCACTTTGTCATTACAAAGAACTGAGTGTAGATTAACGAGAAAAAACAATGTAAACAACTATAGTATCAGGCTGAGACATAACAAAACTGAAAAAAGTGACGGGGGTCTGAGTACGTTCCGAATGCACTTTACACACACATATGTATATATATGTATATGTATTTACTGCTGCCCACAAGCTTTCTTGATTTTTCTTGATTCATCTGCAGTATACTGCAAGCAAGCATCTATGGCATTCTGAGATCGCACAAGCATATAAATGCTGTAGGTAAATCTCGGCCAAAGATGGCTAGCCTGCACAGGAATCAAATATAAGGCCACTAGACAACTACATCTTTTAAAATCAAAGTTTGATTTGTTGATTGATAATTCAGTAGCGGGATTTCACTCTAGGCAGGGCTATCCAGTGTGACAGTGGATAGAACTGGCAATGCCTTGTCAAATTTCCTTGCTGTTTACAAAAATAAGAATTAAAACAGTGGTCCAGTCCTGGTGACCCACAGAACCCCACATTTTGTATGTCTCCTTCACATTTAACACATCTAATAGAAATCATTGACTCAGTACAGAAGTCCATAACTTGAACTGTGTCAGATAAGGGAGACATACAAAATGCGTAGTGCTGTTGAACTTTCTATGAGTTGAAAACCACAGAAAAGGTAAAATAGAGATATGGTTTATTGATCACATCTGAAGTCAAGTTTCCTTAAAGTATTTGAACTTAAAAAAAGATTTTCTTTTAACACTTTTATTGTATCAATATTGAAATGAGAAGTTCATGGTGTGTTTATCAAACTTATTACATTAACCTCTGTTAAGGCTTACAATTTATATGCATTCATATGGATTTAAATAATTGCCTGATAGATTTTCCTTACTTGTTATATAACTTATAGCTCATTTTTATATTGTGACAAATCCACTAACACTGGTTAGGCGACTATAGTGTAATCACAAAGCGGGATATGTTTTTTCTTTGACCGTTACATTACAGTGGACAGTGGTCATTATCGTAGAATAAACTACTGATAAGCCTGATATCCTTAATAAATTTAGCAATTACCTTAGGCTGACTGTTCATTATTCCACTTTCTTACATGGCTACTTAGTAAACAGATAAATTCATGAAGTATTACATTTATTAGAAAAATGTGTTTATTATATGAGTATATACCATGTATTACAGTGATAGAGACTAAGGGCAATTGTTTGGCAATCATTATACAACAATATCTGTCTATCTTTCTTGTAGCTCTGTGGTTAGAGCATGGTGTTAACAATGTCAAGGTCATGGGTTCGATCCCAGGGATTGCACATACTCAGAAACAATGTATAGTATAATGTAATGTAAGTCGCTTTGGATAAAAGCGTCTGCCAAATGCATAAATGTAAATGTAGAAAACATTCAAATTTTACTACATGTAAATGTAGTAATCATGTTAATGAGGGGTATGATGCAACAATCTAAATGTTTTATGATCTGTGTTTCAATGGTCATTCCTTTGAAATTAGGCCATGGGAAATCAGCCACAGAGGAAACATATTACAGTACCACATATACAGTACAAAGAGAGATGAATAGTGAACACTTTCACTCCTGTTTTTGAGATAACCACCCCCACAAAGGGCAAGTATGAGCAAGAAAGCTGATATGACAGCGAAGGCAGAGGGTGGAGTCAATAACTACCAGCAATATTTGTGGGAACCTTAAGTGTTCGGTAAAGTAAATATGCCAGACGTATGCTTTATCCACCTATAAAGTCATTAATTCAAAAGCATTATAAAAAAAATGGAAACTATAGTTGATATTTAAACATATTGTATTCTTGATGTATTACTAAATTATACTTATAAAATATCTATATATATATCTGTATGTCTGTACTTATAAAAGCTGTATAAATAAAGCTTTGTATAAATAAAATAAATTGCTGCAGTAATCTTATTGGGCAGGTTAGATGTATATGGGTTGATATACACAAACACTTAACAAATTACTATTGACAAGAAAGAATTTCCGTTTGTTAATGAGTTATGTGGATGACAGAGAGTTTGTTTTGCTTTTCCCTCTTTTTAGTGCTTCAGTTTACCATCACATGAATGCTGTCTTGATTAAATATTTAATTTATTTATTGTAATAAATACATTTTCTCCTTATGACAGACTTCTTGTGCCACTGATTCTCAATGTCCAATGACTCCGATTTAAATAACAGCATTTAACATTCTTCCCTGAATTCTTCACACAATTGTACAGTTTACATAAACATTTACATTTGTAAACATCAGAAAAAAACAACATTAATTTGTGTATAAAAAAACAACAAACATTTTCAATATCTTATCCAGTGAGGACATTGAGAACATTATTGTTATGTCAGAATTTAAAAGCTTTATCAAAATAATATTGAAGGGTATTTTAATTGTTCCTTTATTATTCCCCAACAATAGCACTATATACTTTGATAGGTAGTTTCAAAATCATCTTTATCCATCAATGGCAAAGTATCATTACGTTCTACAAAGAGCTTATGGAACCCTCACAAATCCAGGTTCTGCTGAGGTACACTCTATTTGATATGTCTCTATGTGACATAGTAGCATTGCATCATCAAACAACATGTGACCCATCATATTGTTCAGTAGGTATTTCGTCACCAACGAAGATCCAGGAAACATTTAGATAGTGTGGGAAAAAATTTAATCTCCTTTTATATGGAGTAAAGAATGTTTTTGCAGCTCTTAAAAGGTTTTTGTCCTTCATTCTCTTCTTTGGCTTCATGATCACAACTTTGGTCCAGGAAAAGGTTGGGCTATGGCATCAACATTGTATTTCTGGGTGAAAAAATATTCTTCATGGTCATTTTGACCGAGGCTCTTACATAGTTCTGACATTAAGGAGCACCTTAAAGAGCTTCATACCCAATTTAACGTTCCTCTGAAATGGGAGAAGGGAAGCACTGAGCTCCCAACATGTAGTGAAGACCTAAGTGGAGACTTTCAATGTCAATGTTATCTTGTTCAAGTTTGAACGTGACTTCATATTTGTCAGACAGCATGACCATGCTCTGCATTTCCTGGCACCTGCTGCCTCGCATGGTCTGCAGCTGGATGGATTTTCTTCCTTGCTGCATCGTTAGGTTTGCTGTTCCCTCTGTGATCCGAAAGCTCCTCACACAAGTCCACAGATAGACCGTGTACGGTCCTCCACAGGACAGCACCAACTTCTTCCCATGCTGCAGATCCACACTCTGATTCCAGAGAGCTTCGAATCTGAGCTCAACGTCCCCTGACACACACAAACAAGGGACATACAGTCACACTTGCACATACACATTTGTTATTAAATTCACCTAGGAAGGTTGATCACAGAGGGCTTCTTGCTCCAGGTAGATGGGTTATCATACCCAGTAGGGGTGATTTGCAATGTTGTGTTATAACAACTAAGTTACAAAAAGTTCCACGCTATACATGCTAAACCCATCTAAATGTGCTAGTGTCTAATCTGGTCTCACCTTCCACAGATCTTTGATTTATAATAAAGTTTCTGTCATCATCTACCGCCCTCACATCGATCGAAACTCATCAACAACTTTTCCCACGGAACAAAATGTCAGAGGTGGTCTTTATAAAGTAGAAAGTATGATGACTAGCTGTCACCTCACCCCAGTTGAAACTGGGTTAATTATTAGGCCACCGTACTTTCTACACAGAAACTGTGCCACAAGAATATACCATTGTATTTATGTACAAAAAAGGACTAACAAGAGCTTGAATTGTTACTGGTCCAACCCTAAACAAAGATGACCTCCCCCCACAGAAAACAGAAATACTTACCAATCTTCTGCAAGTATATCCCTTTGTCCTGTGAAAACAGCACAAAATATGTTTTAATAAAGTACAAAAGTGCAGCGATCTAAGAGATGATACTAAGACATGTTTTTTTAGACGTTTAGAAATTCCATTGCATGCCAACTTAACCAAATCTACAAAGACCTTTATCTGACAGGAGCATACAGAAAGGGGAACACCTGAGGTCCAACAAATATGGATTCTTGGAATTCTTGGAAATATGGAACATCACACGTGTGCACAATTACAATAGAAAAATGGAGACATAAACGGAAACATGCTGTAACTGGAGCTTTACCATCATGTTCACCCTTGTATCTTTAACCAGTACA
Source organism: Botia almorhae (assembly GCA_036877575.1). Classification (NCBI taxonomy): domain Eukaryota; kingdom Metazoa; phylum Chordata; class Actinopteri; order Cypriniformes; family Botiidae; genus Botia; species Botia almorhae. The sequence goes on along the minus strand of JAZGTJ010006036.1, from coordinate 1,325 downwards.
TGTAGTAAGCATATTTTGTGAGCACTGCTCTCAAAATTTGTATAGTCCTTTAAAATGTATAACCCAGCTAATCTCAAACAGGTCTACCTTGTTTTCTGATCTTTTAAGCTATTTAAAGAATGGTCGCAGTAGAACTCAAAACAAACTGACAGAAGGGCTTGACAGAAATCAAGGGGTTTCCCAAAGGAGACATGTCAGGGCAAAGAAAGGGCATGTCACTTTTAAACCCCAAACCTAACCACATGAAACGACACCTATACGATTCACCAGCTGCCATATAATAAACACAAACACATGTTTAACGTGTTAAACATTAAACTACATTTACTGTAATACATCAACTAAAGGCAGGTATATTTCTCTTAAATTGATTTAAAACCTCAGGACGTGCAGCATGAACGTGCCTATAATAAATTGGGTTCAGTAGCCATGGTGCATACTGCCCTCTAGTGGCCGCACTGTGTACTGTACCGTTATGGCTGTTTATCGTCCACCTCAAACTTTTAAAGCATTATTGTACACGAAAGATTTAAAGGTAGATCGTAAATAAGTAACGCTCTTACGTGCTGTTTATATGATCCGGTATTCTGGTTAAAAAAGATGCTGAGGCTGATGGCAGCCAGCATGGCTGTTAATAAACCCTGCACAACAAGCACAACCGCCACTGTCCTCCGTCCGTTGCTGCAACTACACGGCGCGTTGCCGCCACCCCTCTCTAAACTCTCTGCTGCATCGTTTGAGTTCATACTGAGTGACGGACGGTGCGAGATTAACGGGTTTACGAGGAAACGCCGAGCTTTTATAAGCAGAGGCGGAGGAAGCAGACAGAAAACCAGAAAAAAAACATCCCCGTCCAACGCACAAAGTGTGTAGAGGATGCTCTAGTTTTGAGCTTATTCAAACCGATAACTAGAATCGTTCACACTCACCACAAGTAATCCCGACACCACGCAAACGTGCAAGAAAAACCCAGACGTAGAACTCCGAATTCTTACTGTATTGTTTTAACATACTTTAAGTACTTTCATATATATTGTCTTTTATATATACATATTTGTTCATAGATATACATATATACATACATAGCACTGTACATACATATACATATAGGAATTCTGACTCCTCCATATGCTGTTTTCTTGTATTATGTTTTCATATCAGAGCATACTCTGTCTCTCTTGTGCTCCATGTGGAAGCACATGGCTCTTGTTTTTCTGGGTGCTTCTTAATACTCAGATTGATGTTTCCTCAGATTGACATTTCCTCCCTCTCTCCCAGCCTGTGACCCATAAATCGATTGAAGTCAGCCATCTTGAAGGTACCTT
>JAZGTJ010006035.1:0-25955 GCA_036877575.1 Botia almorhae | reverse complement strand
CGTCTCAACTGAGGCCACTTTTTGTGTAACAAATTAGAAAGAAGGTTGAGGTTGTGCATCACCATAAATTAACTTTATTTCTTAATTCTAATAAAAACAAAAACTTTTGCAGGCACCATCTGGAGAAAACATTTAATAATCTTAGACTTAGAAAGGCACTGATACACAAATATAACTGATTTCCCCTAATTCACGATGCACTCAATGGGTTACAGTTCCAGCGGCTGAATTAAGATGCCCTGTAGAAAAAGCTTTACTTTTTTCTCATCTCTTGGGTGCATCGTGGGCAGTACCTGTCAACAGAGAACATACTTGAAACAAAACCGATGGTACTAAACTGCAATATTTAATACAACAGTATGTCAGTACTTGTACCGTACAAATAAATAGAGGACACAGCAGGGGGACTTAACTTACCACTTTCCCTTTGGTTTAGTTGTTAGGCCGACACAAGCAAAGTGAAACCATTCTATTGGACACTATTAAGAGAGGAAACTCATTATTAAGACTTTGCCTATTCAGTATTGTTTCTGGACTGACAGTGGATATAATTTCATACAGATGAATTTGTAACTCACATCTGAGTTGTCACATCCAATCATTTCTCCATATGACACTTGACTACACAAGCAGTATGTGGGTTCATTAGGGTCCACGGGCATATCCAGGACATCTGATGGGTGCATGGTGAGGAGAGCTTCATTAATGCTAGGCCTAGTGAGTTAGAGACCAAAATGAAATGTTAAATAACAAAGCTTTAGAGAATAACATTGATTCCATGTTTATTGAGATCTATTTAGCAGTGTTGACATATTAAGGTATTAAGGTTGCGGTACAGACTGAACATCAACAAGTAGCCTATACCATTATGTCAGAAACAACATATAATCAAATGTGACTATTTAGTTACCCATTTTTCTGTTTTTTCTGCTTGGGAGAGTCTGGATCTGATCCTTTCTTGTCTCTAACATGCAATCCCCTCTTTTCTTTTATACTTTTATTCTCTGAAACAACACAAATTGGTTTTAGTCTTACCTTAAATGGATGAAAACACAAAATTCATAGGGCTATTTTTATGCGTGCACAGATTCGTGTGTACTGAACAATATCGCTTACTTCGTGATTGCTTTTCATCTGAGCTATCCTGGATACTCGAGTCCAGTGTCTCCTGCAGGTCATTTTCGAAGCGCGCCAGTTCAGCATCTAATCGACGGATGTGTTTGTCCACCTGCAGAAGTAAGTGGTACGTTATGATAGATCTACCACTATGGATTCTTAATACTTAAGATTCTGCAGCTCACCATTTCATATATCTGCATCGCAAGCTGCACTTTGTCGTCGCTGTACTCTTTGCATTTGTTGTAGGCATTTTCAATCTTCTTTAAATGCTGGACACGCTCCTCGGACGCCAGATTCCTTACTTTAGCAACATATTCAGCAGCTAGTTCATTAATCTCTGCTTTTTTCTCTGCAAGCAAAACGCACAATGATATAAAACGCTACAAAATGTATCAGGATGTGAATGGCAGAAAATGCTTGTGTCATTAAAGTCATATTTTGAAATGTATTTGTAAATTCCTTGTCATCTACGAAGTCTCACTGTATTTGTGTTTACTACTCCAAACCTTCGTACCTTCAGTCCTGTTATCCAAATCTCCCATTAATGAGAAGTTCCTCTGTAACTCGCAGGGAAGTCCCTCGATGCCTGGAGTGAATACGTGGTTATAATAAAGAATTCTGAAAACTGTCATTAGACGGACAAGTAATGACACGCACGAGTATGTTTCAGGAGTTTAGTTTTAACACAGAAGCCAAAAGAATTAGAAAAACAACACAAAGTGTAACTGATTCATAGAGTTTTACCATAACTCTAACACACGAGAGTTAGGTACCCAATCCCTTTAATAGATTTGAAAGAACATTCATTTACTGATGGTGAATTTTCATTGAAATACAACAACTCTTCAACACACGTAAAATGCAGAAGGAAATAAAGGTATTCGAACAGATATAACCTGACAGTGATCAAAATGCATCCACTTAGAAGAAAATCGTTGAGAAAACTTACTATCTAAATACTGCTCTAAATACATCCCTTTTGCCATTCTTTGTAGTGTTGGTGTGTGCAGCAGGCGTACAAGCGGAGGAGATTTATTTATCCCGCGCCGAACTTCCCTTCCTAAATTCCTGAAGTTTGTAATCTTTATATAATAATGTCACCCTAAAGCCAAGACTCTAGACCATTAACATGATTTATATATCACATCTGTAGCGCATCGGCTTTGTTAAACCGTATAACCGCGTGCTCTACATCGCCCTCTGCTGCAGTGGAGTCTGCTTTAGCGGCTCGTATGTATTTGTTAATACCGAATATTATATTTAGCTTGCGCAACAAATACCAAGCATTCAATTATTTTAGATTATTGGAAACAAACGTGATGGACAAGGAAATCGATTATACGTATATGCGCAACTTACCACAAGATGGCAGTGTCTTCATTGGCGTAGTACTATTGACTCAGATCTGGAGGTAGAAGGCGTGTTGGAAAGCAGCCTTATTACAGGCTGAGATTCATGTTTATATGTGAAATCCAACGGATGGTTTAGCTGATACATTTATTTTGACTTGATCAATGTTGGTGGTGGAGTGGCTGTCTTAAGTCACTCTTGATCGCACTTACAAAACAACCAGCACCCAGTAGCCACATCCCCTCTGGTAACAGAAGACAAATAGATTATCAAAATACATGCTTATAATATATTCTGGAACTGGCTGGAACAATGCTGAAGAGTTCCAGGACAGATTGAATGCAGATCTCAACACATCGATATGGTGGATCTCTTTAACAATTCAGGATCTGCATGTGTCTGACTGGTGTGTACTACTGTGCTCTGAAGACCACAGTGACTAAACCACAATCAACATTCATACAAAAACACTGATTACTTCATTCCTAAAAGTCTGTTAAAAAAACGAATATTCGATAAATATATTTTAAAACATTGAAAGTCATATATTTAAGCGAATTCTTTGAACAGCTTTTAGCCAGTGGATTTATGTAATTGATTTTTGTATAAAGATTATTTTAAGGGACAAGATTTACAACTTTACAAATTTACAACTACAAATTTACAAATTCTAACAATTTACAGGTATATATTTTTTTACAGGTATTAATTTAGTACAATTGATCAGGTATCAGGTTGTATCAAGTATTCATAATAAGGCTGCTAATTGAAGCAAAAATGTCTACAGACTGATTGTATTAATACTGTATAATTATATATAATTATACAGTATTAATACAATCAGTCTGTAGACATTTTGGAATGGAATGGGAGGAGAATGGGTGGAATGGGAGGAGAATCAGTTGCATTATATTTGTGTTATCAAAAACATTCACAGAAACTGAATCAGATCTCCACTCTTCACTGTTAATTCTCACATACTGATTCTACTGAAAAGCATGAAGCAATGGCTAAAGAAGTTACTTGTTTTTGTTGTTCTTTATTCAGGTATGGTCATACTATTCATTTTGTAACCACAAACATTTAAACATTATTTTTAACATTTAAAAAGTTGATTTAAATTGCTTTCACAGAATGCAGGGGGGACGACACAGTCAGTCAGCCAGAAAGAGCTCAGGCTGACCTGGAGGGAGAAACAGTGACTTTACATTGTACGTATACCTCAGCTTCAAATGCACCAGAGCTCTTCTGGTACATCCAGAGAGTAAATGACTTTCCAAAATACATCCTGAGGAGAAACAAATACGGAGGAGATAATGGCACTGAGTTCCAGGAGAGATTTCACTCTGAAGTGAAGTCAGATTCAGTTCCACTGAGAATCCAGAATTTGCGTGTGTCTGACTCTGCTGTGTACTACTGTGCTCTGCAGCCCACAGTAAGAAAGCGGGGTTCGAATGGCATACAAAAACACAGGGCTTTAAACATGCTCTTGATGATGTGACTCAGGGGGAGGTACACCTCACAGATCTGAAATGATGTAGATCACTCTGAGAAAGACTGTGACGGAAACGATTCAGCCTGAGGTATCGACGTGTGAACACATGCACTATGGATTTTTATTCATGTATTCTGTTCTGTGCTTTAGCAGGTGCGCATTTGTTTATTTTATCCTGTCAATTATAACCGATTAAAAGGAAATATCACTAAATTGCTAACGGTACCTTTTTTTTCAGCTGCTGTCTGTGGAAATATCATCACACCGAATAAAACATTTGTTTTGGCAGAGGAGGGATCAAAAGTTATACTGACCTGTAGTTATTCCTCTGCAGCTGCAGATAATTTCTTCTGGTACCGTCAGTACGGCAGATCACAACCTGAATTTCTTGTGCTCTCATACAAAGGTGCTAAGGAAGCTCAAGTGTCTAAAACAGATCCAAGAATCTCATTTCAAATGATGAAAAGTGAACAAACCCATATGGATCTGGAGATCACCTCTGTTAAAGTGACAGACTCTGCTGTGTACTACTGTGCCCTGAGGCCCACAGTGACAGGAAACACAACTACACTGTACAAAAACTTTACACAGTGAAAAGAACAGAAATAAAGAGACTAAAAACTGAAGCTGTAATTAACTGGAGGAATAATTAAATAATAATTCATTAACATTTGAAGCAATAATTTGTCTTGTCCAGCACATTGTGTCATGTACACGTGCCACTAGGTGGCAGTGTTCTCAAACATTCACTGCAAAGTGTCGGAATGGAATGAATTTGGTTAAAAATGTAAAAATTTTTAAAGTATTTTTATTTGTCACAAAACAAATTTAGCATCTGGTTCTTGTCATTGTCATTTGGATTCACATTAATAATAAAATTTACATTAATATGAATATTTGCATTCACATTTATATTTAACAAGTAATATATGAAGACTTCACTTGTGCATTTAGAACAGGAAGTGACCTCAGAACTGCAGTAACACAGAGCAACAGCCCAGAGTTCTGAGATCAGTAACACAGACAGATCTGGTCTTATTCAACATGATTAAACAGATGTTGCTGGTTTTCATTATGGCATCAGGTGTGTTTCTTCTGTTTACTTTATTTCATACAGTAACATCTTTATGTAACACTGGACCGCATAAAACAACCTGTAAAACTGTAGACAACATTTTAATGATGTTCATTCATAACATCCGTGGTGTTGTATTTGAGCCTTTATTTGTTTTTTGGTGATTTTATTGATTTTATGATATACTGATAATGTTTAAACTAAGACATATTAATAATGCGATGAATGTTTGCAGATGTGATGGCCGTGGACAAAATTGAACCGAACAAAGACACCAGAATCATCAAAACAGAGGGACAGGTTGCAAAGCTGAGCTGCTCATATGATTCGGACAGTGACAATGTTCGGCTGTACTGGTACAGACAATATACCAACGGAGAATTTCAGTATTTAGTATATGAAGGTGCTCGATCATATAGTTTAAAGGACACCTCTGACCCTCGATTTCAGTCAAGCACTTCTCGCACATCCACTGAACTCACTATAGACAGTGTGACTCTGTCAGATTCAGCTCCATATTATTGTGCTCTAAGAGTTGAAGCCCAGTGACACAAAACATGAAGCCGGTCGTACAAAAACTAAAACACTTTTCTCACTTTGAAGCTGTCATATGAGAAACTAATTAAAACCTCAGCCTGATATTATCTGAGCACACCTGCGTGAGGCTGAGGCAATAAAAAGGTTCATAAAAGTAATGAAAACACAAGCAAAGTATCACAGAATTACAGTAAACAGAATTCTCATCTTCATTATATGCAATTAGTATAACAACACGTTTATATATGTAATGGGAGCGCAATAACTGAACAAATACAGTTGAATGAGGCTGTATTTAATGTTCCTTTAATGTTCCTTTAATTAGGAACATTAAATACAGTCTCATTCAACTGTATTTGTTCAGCTCTGTCACATCATTTGTATTCTGCTTCTAAGCATGAAAAATCATGTTGACATCCTTAAACGTGTATAAAACATATAACAAGTAAATGCATCAGGTTTGTTTTTGGATATAGAATAGCTGGCATACAGTATATTGGTTAATATTGATATGTATTAAGCATATGTATTAAGTGAATTATAAACATCTTTGGATTAAAGTTTTTAAGTTTTTTTAATAATAACATGTTTGGCATTGTTTATAATTGGATTTTTTGGCAATTTTTTAATTATGTAACACTTGCCAAAAGAGGGCAACATCTTCTCAGTCTTTCACCAGAAGTTACCATGTAAGCTCCTCCTCCTCAGTGTCTGGTCATAAATATAAAAACAAAACTCTTATTGACATTTTTTTGGGCTTCAGGGTGTATTTTAAAAAGATCATGAGATTCCTGAGGAATATATTTCTATCTGCACTATTTATTCTTGGTATGCATTTCTACAGTTCCTTATACATTTAGATCATATACTGTATAAAACATTGAAACATTTGTATAGAACAATTGTTGTATCATAACTACATAAAATGTTTTAAAATTTTCATAGAGTGCAGATCAGAAGACACAGTCGATCAGCCAGACAAACGTGTGACTAAATTTGAAGGAGAATCAGTCATGTTAGAATGTACATATAACACAGCTTCTGCACAGCCATACCTCTTCTGGTACATCCAGAGGGCAAATGACTTTCCTAAATACATCCTGAGAAGAGACAAACTTGGATTTGGAGATAATGGCACTGAGTTCCAGGAGAGATTTCACTCTGAAGTGTCTTCAAATTCAGTTCCACTGAGAATCAAGAATCTGCGTGTGTCTGACTCTGCTGTGTACTACTGTGCTCTGAGGCCCACAGTAAGCAAACTGAACTCAAACCACATACAAAAACATAGAGGCTGTCTGAAGATGGTTTAGCCTGTGCCCCTTCAATTTACAGTTGTGACATTTCCTATAAAACTATAATTAAAATTGGAATTAATTATTTATGATTATTAAATATAATATTTAATACTTTAATACTAACTACTTTAATACGAACTACTTTTCTAACTTGTGAGTAAGGCTGCATGCAGTGAAGTTATTGGTGAAAGGAGAATAGATATTAATTTATGCAGGAAACAGAAATATGTGGGTTTCACTTATTTTTTCTATTTGTTTCCAAAGCTCACTATATATATATATATATATATATATATATATATCCACGGATACTGTGTGCCTAGGAAAGTATGTAAACAACTAGCAAACTGAACACCAATACACATGCAAAAACTTAGCTAAGGTGGAATATGCTGTCTGAAAGTATTTTAAATACAACAAAGCATTAGACATTAATAAACATTAAGGAACCCATAAACATTTCAAATGTACTATGTGTGATTTTGTCCCACAACTTTTTTGGTCCCAAGTAAAGTACAGTAGACACCTACATAGCACCCAGACAACGTGTCACAAAGAGGAGGGACTCATCTACTTTGTGTACAGTAGTTTTACTCTGAATGCTGTAATTTTCACAATGTGATGTGAACATTTTAACAATGAATCTCCAATCAGCTGTTTTGTTTTCTGCTTTAGCAGGTATGTACGTATTATCTTTATTTTTAGTCAAGTTTATTAAAAGGAAAACTCATTAAACACAGAATGTACGGCTTTTATTTCAGCTGTGGTCTCTGGAAACCTCATCACACCAGACCAAAATGAGTATTTTGCAAAAGAGGGTCCAGATATGATATTGTCTTGTAGTTATTCATCTTCAACTGCAGATTATTTCTTCTGGTACCGCCAGCACGGCAGATCACAACCTGAATTTCTCATAACCGGTTACGGGGGTGCAAAAGAAGCTTCGAGTTCTGAAGTAGATCCAAGACTCTCCATGAAAGTTACAAAACAAGGAAAAACTCATGTGTATCTGGAGATCTCCTCTGCTGCTGTATCAGACTCTGCTCTGTACTACTGTGCTCTGAAGCCCACAATGACAGGAAACACATCAGCTCCCTACAAAAACCTTTTACTGTTATACAGACAGACAGATAGAATGGAAACTGTAATATTACTAAACACAAATCCAGAACCATCTCCTTTATATGTCTTTAATATGAGAATTAACAGCAAAGACTGAATTTCTGTCTTTAAATGTTTTTTGCTCATATCAGTATAATGCAGATCTCAGGAGACACGTGTAGAGATACATACATAACCTAAGAGGAGAAAACAGAAGTGGAAGGATTCAACTAGATTTATGCTTTACGCTACAACGCGTGACTGTTTTAGCTATGCAATACCTCAGTTAACCAAAAGAGGGCAATGTTGACTTATTATTATATTTCAATATGCACAAGCTTTTGTATATACATAGGGTTTTCACAAGCTCCTCCTCAGATCTTAACTATAATACAAAAAGGGAAAACTTTCTCATTGACTACTTCATCTGAACCTCAGGGTTTGTTTAACATCATGAGACACGTGTTTCTTTTTGCACTGTTCATTCTCGGTATGTATTTTGACTTATTACAAATTGATGCATATTTGTAGTGTTTGTAGTGTATATGCATATTTGATGCATATGTAGTATGGCAACACACTATACATGATATACATCACATCATACATGAAACTTTCTTAAACCTTTACAGAATGCAGATCTGAGGACAAAGTTGTTCAGCCAGATAAACATGTAACTGAATTTGAAGGAAACTCAGTAATATTACAGTGTACATATGAAACAACTGCAACTTCAGCACAAGAAGATCTCTTCTGGTACATCCAGAGAGTAAATGACTTTCCTAAATACATTCTGAGGAGAAGCAAATATGGAGGAGATAATGGCACTGAGTTCCAGGAGAGATTTCACTCTGAAGTGTCTTCAAATTCAGTTCCACTGAGAATCCAGAATCTGCGTGTGTCTGACTCTGCTGTTTACTACTGTGCTCTGAGGCCCACAGTAAGCAAACTGAACTCAAACCACATACAAAAACACTGGAGTAAACATGAGACGGGTTTAGTCTCATTCTTCTTTTTAAATTAGGAAGTTGTGGTTGTTCCTTTACAGTAAGAATGTAAAATTGTAAACAGAATAATAACAAATGCAGCTAGTTGCAGGCCACAGCAGTGTGTGGCATATTATTATTGTCACATTATTGTCTGTATTTCCATTTACCCTGCCCATGTTTATGCTGATAATTTGAGTGTACAGATAATCTAGATAATCTGTTTGAGTGTGGTAATAATCTATTAAGTGTGCAGAGGTTAATAAAATCTATTCTATAAGTAATAAAATCTAAAATTAATAAAGCTATAATAATCTATTGAGTGTGCAGTAAAATCAAATTGAAGTTTTCCAGCTTAGCTAAATGGAGTCTAATTTACATCTTCTTGTTAATACACATAAAATACAATTTAAAACGCTAATGTTTAATTTGGTGCATGAATGCATTTGTGAACAAATGAATAGTTTTAAGGTAGCAATTTACATCTTATCATCTGTGTCTAACAAAAACATTATGTTCATCAAGGCAACATGTTTTAACATGATGATTCACACATCAGGCCCCTGCAGATAATCGGTTTTAGGGAGTGGATGGACTTAACCATGTGTTTCCAAAACATTTCCGAAACGTTTTTTCGAAAGTTCTAAGAATGCTGCATGAACGACTGCAAAATGTTGATATCAAAGCCACATATAAATGGATCATATTTGTGGTCCTGTGTAGGCCTGTAGGAGGAGAAAGGTTATAAAAAAATACATCACTGAATATATAAGATAAAACAGATACAATGTCAGTAAGGTACTGCATTAACTGCTAATCTGTAACCACACAGATGATTAAGGACGTCCTTATATTTTCAAATTTTTATGCATCTGGCAGATGCTTTTATAGTGTAACTATGCTTTACACTTTATCATATTAATCCAATCCAGAATAAAATTCATGTAACTAGTACATCCAACAAGTACATGAGAATGAATGTGTTACATCATGTGAGCAAGTACAGGAAGTTGAGTGTCTTTATAACTGAGCATCAGTGACCTACAGCTCAGAACATACAGATGCTCGTCAGAGAGCTGATTTAATCATATATAACATGGACATGTGTTTTCTACTCGTTTACCTGCTTTCAGGTATATTACTTACTCATTTAATGATTGTGAACATGTTTGATGTTATTTGAAACATTAAACTCAATCTGTAAAAGTGCCACTGATTATATTTTACATTTTGTTTCTTTGCAGGTTTGGTGTCTGGGGATAATATTTATCCAGATAAAGGAACAGAAATCATCACTAAAGAAAGAGAATCTGTAAGACTGAGCTGCTCATATGACACAAGCAGCAGAGATGTTTGGCTTTACTGGTACAGACAGTATCCTAACAGAGAACCTCAGTATTTACTGTATAAAGGTGCTCGATCACGGAGTGATGAAGATACATCTGATCCTCGGTTTAAATCAACTACATCTGAATCCTCCACTGAACTCACTATAGACAGTGTGACTCTGTCAGATTCAGCTCTATATTACTGTGCTCTGCAGCCCAGTGATACAAAACATGAAGCAGGTCGTACAAAAACTAATAGACATTTTTCTCTTTGAAGCTGTCAAATGAAAACCATATTAAAACCTCAATGTGTGATAAAATCATATATACGCCATACACGCAGGTGTAAAGGGGAGATTATCCATTTTAAAACCACTACGTTAGTATGTATTGTTGTACAAAGCTTGTTAACATATAAAACAACATAAAACAAACATTTTGTGTATATTATTCTGTGTATAATTACATTAAAATAATTGGTTGTAATTCGTAATATTTTAGCAATAAAGGGACAAAAAAAGCCTCAACACAATGTCTGTCTCCAGGACTGAAAATGAACCAATAACAATTCTTTTAAAACATCACACACCACAGCCCAGACAGACCACGTATAGACAGCTGCACAAGTACAGGCGTGTGATTGTGTGTGTATCATTAACCTGTGTTTGGGCTGGGCTTCATTAAGGCTCCTCCTCCACCACAAGTAACAAGTGAAAGTGAAACTATTAGCTACAGCAGGATCCATTTTGTGTTGAGAGGAAAAATCACATTAAAAGAGAAAAATACAGTGAGTATCTTTGTTTATTGAGCAGATTCGGGTGTGTCTTTGTGTATTTACAGGAACATTATACTGTGATACTGTAATACGAAATACTGTATGTCACATTTTAGTCTGTTTTATGCAATGAGGAAGTGATATAAACTGGAACACAAGACGACATGCATCGGTGTTTTGAAATAATGTTTTTGTTACTTGATGGAAACGTTACAGAAACATTCTCACAACTTACAGTTGTTAGCTGGGAATCACACCAGGTTATCTGAACAAATGATCATTTATATTTACTATTACTAAACATAACCCAGCATAACCTAAGGGATTCCCTCTAGTAGATGGTGTTAGATAACCATCTAGTAACTAACACCATCTGATATGTACACTACACAGATTATCCGCAATGTTTTGAACTAAAATAAAGTGAGGGCAGTTAAACAAATGATATGGGACACTGCACAATTTAAAAGACCAAATGTGGATCAACTGATTTAAGAGTATATACTTCTGATGGACACATAACACACAGTAATGTGTTTGCAGGCAGAAGACACTGTGTTCAAAATGAGTGCCTTCAAAGAGAGGACAAGGTGAGAGAAATGAAGAATTTAATAAACGTTACTTTGTATTGAATTAATTGTATCGAATGGAATGTGTCTGTAGTTACAGTAGATTTATTTATGCAGTCAAGAGCTGTATTTGAGTGGTCTGATATGAGATTAAAAACTGTAACAACATTAAAATTGACCATGATTTATTTAGATCATTCAAATGGTAATATTGCATTGACTAATGTTAACGACCTTTTTGCAAAGTATTGCAAAGACCATGTTATACTTTCACATCCAAATTTAATGATCTGTGCCTCACAAGGAATGGATTGTACATTACCACTGAAAATCAAATGTTGCTCTTTCAACTGCGAGAACCGCCCGTCATGTAGGAAATAAAAATCAGAAAAGATCTCTTTAATATCTCGATTATTTCTCCTGAACAGTAATGAGATTAAATGGAGTGTAAATGGAAACGTCTGATTGGTCCACTGTAGGAAAAGAAGATTTAGGGTTGACGTTGCAAAAATGAAGAGAGCGTGTAATTTTTATAAACAGTGTTTAATTGTTGCTGTGTTTTAGCTTGATTCATATAGAATCTCCTGAACAAACCTGTGCGTCTATAATGAGTGCTACATCAATGGATCCACCACTTAAATTCAGTTCAGAAGATGCTGAAGATGTGAGGTGAGGACAGTCTCGTGGCTTAGAGGAGTCAAATCAGTTCATCAGTCTGTATTCTCTGAGTTGAAGTAATCTGTGCTGCTGGAGAGAAAACGATGATGTGCAGAATTTTATCCATTGACAATATTTGTTGAATTTCCTTCTATGTAAATGCATATTTAATGTATTGTTTAATTACAGTTGGATAACAGATGAATCCAAGTCCTTTAAAGGGGAGCAAGTGGATTATATTTTCCAGGTAGGATTGTAATTGTGTCACTATAAACTTTCTCTGTCAACTCACAGTTTAAAACCTCAGCAGGGTTCCAGGTTCAAGAAGAAACATCCAGTCCAATTTTTTTTCAATGGCATTTAATAGCTGCCCTAAAGTCATTTAAATGATGGTATGGATTAACTTTTATGGATGGTTTTAGCTAGGCATGTTTGTCTGCAGTTCGGCCATAAATATTTGTTATGGATTTTTGCCGCAGGCCAGGCAACGGTCCAAAAGATGGACAAAAAATAACAAACAACATTACACAAAGAGACTGAGAACAACTTGGTAAAATGAATCTGAAATGAACAGACATTATCTGCACATTAATTAAAAACCCTGTTCTTGTTTCTGAACAATAATTTTAGGAGCTTGAGAACAAAATCATCTCTCTAGTGAAGAAAGAGCTGAAGACCTTCAAGAGACTACTGAGCACTGATTACCCAGCATGCTCTAGGAGAGAACAGGAGGAACATGAAGATCAGAACAGAGTCAGAGAAAGGCTTCTAAAGATCACAATGCACATCCTGAGGAAAATGAACCAGGCGGATCTCGCTAACACACTGCAGACCAGTAAGAGTCACGACTATTACATCACTTTACCTTCAGAGGAAAGACAGTGTCTGTTTTACTGGTTATTATTTTTGTGCGCAAACAAATAAGGAACTATAATTTATATGCATACATAATACAGAGTCCATAGCAGGTAGGAAGTACATTCATTGCTTAAAACCAACCAAAGCGCATTACACACAATAGAACAAGTATTACAGTCTATATTAATATCCATAAGTTCCTGTATGTGCTGTTTAGCTAAATCAACAAACTGATTTGACATCAAATGTGTTTTTTAGTGTTATTGCATTCCTCAGGTTCTACATTTGACTGTTTGACTATCTTTTTTACACAACAGAACTTGCCCCTTTGTGTCTGAGAAAACATAAATCCAGAATAAAAGAGAAATTTCAGAGGATTAATGAAGGAATATCAAATCAAGGAGGCTCAACGCATTTGACCGAGATCTACACAGAGCTCTACATCACAGAGGGAGGGAGTGGAGGGGTCAATAACGAACACGAGGTGAGACAGATTGAGACATCATCCAGGAGACCAGAGATACAGGAAAGACCTATCAAATGCAATGACATCTTTAAAATCTTGCCTGGGCAAGACAAAGCCATCAGAACTGTGCTGACTAAAGGAGTAGCTGGAATTGGAAAGACAGTCTCTGTGCAGAAGTTCATTCTCGACTGGGCTGAAGGGAAAGCAAATCAGGATATCCACTTTATATTTCCACTTCCTTTCAGAGAGCTGAATCTGATGAAGACAAATATCAGTCTGATAGATCTTCTTCATCAGTTCTTCACAGACACAAAGGAACTGAGATCAACAGACTTTTATGACTACAAAGTTCTGTTTATCTTTGATGGTCTGGACGAGTGTCGACTTCCTCTAGATTTCTCAAGCAATCAGAGTTTGTTTAATGTAACAGAATCGGCCTCAGTGGATGTGCTGCTGACCAACCTCATCAAGAGGAATCTGCTTCCTTCTGCTCTGCTGTGGGTAACGTCTCGACCAGCAGCAGCCAATCAGATTCCTCTTGAGCGCGTTGACCGAGTTACGGATGTACGAGGGTTCAATGACCCACAAAAGGATGAATATTTCAGGAAGAGAATACACGATAAGAGTCTGGCTAACAGAATCATCACGCACATTAAATCATCAAGAAGCCTGTACATCATGTGTCATATTCCAGTCTTCTGCTGGATTTCAGCTGTTGTTCTGGAGAGAATGCTGTGTGAAACGGAAAGTGCAGAGATCCCAAAAACTCTCACTCAAATGTTCACACACTTCCTGATCTTTCAGACCAAACTGAAGAGCCAGAAGTATGATGGGAAATGTGAGATGGATCTTGAACAGGCTAAAAAAAGCATTTTGTCCCTTGGAAAACTGGCTTTTCAACAACTGACGAAGGGAAACCTGATCTTCTATGAGGAAGATATGAGGGACTGTGGCATTGAGGTCAGAGAAGCATCCGTGTACTCTGGAGTTTGTACGCAGATCTTCAGAGAAGAGTTTGGACTGCATCTGGGGAAGGTCTACAGCTTTGTGCATCTGAGCATCCAGGAGTTTTTTGCCGCTTTATTCAGGTTTATTATTTTTATTCAGGACAAAGAAAACAAGTCAGGAATGACCGATTTCCTGAAAAGTGAAGTGGACCGCGCCTTACAGAGTGAGAATGGACACCTGGATCTTTTCCTCCGATTCCTTCTGGGTCTGTCGCTAAAGTCCAATCAGACAATTTTACGAGATCTACTGGCACTGACAGAAAGCAGCTCTGACAGCAAACAAGAAATGATCGAGTACATTAAAATGAAAATCAGAGACCATCCCTCTCCAGACAAATCCATCAATCTGTTCCACTGTCTAAATGAGCTGAACGATCATTCTCTAGTGCAGGAAGTCCAAACGTATCTGAGCAGAAATAACTTTAGTTTAACCGTCAGTCTTTCTCCTGCTCAGTGGTCAGCTCTGGTGTTTGTGTTGTTAAACTCAGAAGAGGAGCTAGATGAGTTTATAATGAGGAAATATGACCAATCAGATGAATGCCTTCAAAGGCTGCTGCCAGTGGTGAAAACATCAAGAAAAGCTGAGTGAGTAATTAGCTGCGTTTAATCTCAACACAAAGTAATAACAAAGTATTAACGATTAGTTTAGGAACATGTATACCTTAACTTTTGCTCACCTGACTGAGCCTCATCTTGTTGTTGATGATCCTAATTCACACTGATTCTCATTGTTTTGTATATCTGAGTGTTACTACATTTGGTATTTTAATGCACTGTTATCTTGTTATTTCTCTCTTAGTTTGAGTCTCTGTAATCTCACACACAAAGGTTGTTTAGCACTGGCCTCAGTTCTCAGCTCAAACTCCTCAAGTCTGAGAGAACTGAACCTAAGTCACAATAACCTGCAGGATATGGGAGTAAAGCAGCTCTCTGCTGGACTGATGAACCCAAACTGTAAACTGGAGACATTACAGTAAGAAAACCTTTAAACTAACAGGGTTGAAAATATATTTGTATAAAGATTCTGTAGAAGCATCAACGACCGCTTATCGTTTTTCACATGAACAAGTAATTTATGAAACTATGATTGTATTATTTTACAATTTTATTTTCTCTTCCAACTTCCGTCTCATGTTAAATAATATTTTCTATTTCCTTACTCCTCCGAAACCTAATCCTCATCCTTACACAAACTATGCATTTTTATATTTTAATTCCTAGTCACAGTTTATAGTTGTGCTTTTTTCATAAACCACACCTTTCTGAAACACCATTCTTGACCAATCAGCATCAAGGGCCGGTACTATTCATTTAAGTTTTTGGCACGCACACAAGCCTATCAAATCATCTCTCTCATGCACACTGAAGAAAAATCATCTGTGATTGGATAAATGGTAGTTCAAAACCCCTGCATCAGTTTTAGCCTCTATTTCTTCCTCATTTTTATAAACTGGTCATGATAGTCACATATGATTATTATTAATAAATGACTATGTCAGCATGTGACATTTTTCTCTTTTTCTGCAGGCTGTTTAACTGCAGCGTCGGAGATGAAGGTTGTGCTGCTCTGGCTTTAGCTCTGAGATCAAACCCCTCACACCTGAGAGAACTGGATCTGAATTGGAATGGACCAGGAGATTCAGGAGTGAAGCTGCTCTCTGATGTACTGGAAGATCCACAGTGTAAACTAAAGATACTTCAGTAAGTTATAGTGACACGGCATACTGAATACTTTACCATGTGAATCCATGTGCATTGTGACCATAATGCATTGTCATTTTGAGCAATATGAGCAGCGCAGCAAAAAGAGGCACATAAGCTCTGCTCCTACTGGCGCTTCTGTTTGCAGTGTGAATGCTCTAGCCTGTTAATACAAGCACAGAAAAAATATACGCTGGTGCTAGAAAAAGATTGTTTTAAATTCAACACCTTTTTTTTGTATCAGTAAATAAATTAATGTTTTAAATTAATTAATCAGAATCACTTTTTTTACATATTGGTCATTAATTTCACACATAATTAAATTTATGACTACATGAGTTTTTCTCTCTGCAGTATTGGAGATAAAGGTTGTGCTGTTCTGGGTTCAGCTCTGAGATCAAACTCCTCACACCTGAGAGAACTAAAACTGAGCTATAAAAAACCAGGTGATCCAGGAGTGAAGCTGCTCTTTGATATACTGGAGGATCCACACTGTAATATAAAGAAACTACAGTGAGTGATGCTATTATCATATTAGTTAGTTAAAGCTGTCATCTCTAACCTTTCTTTGCTTTCTTTTGGTTTTTCTTATTTTGGTTATCCCTTGTTATACATATCAAAAGTCACACACATATAATTATAATTCATGATTTCCCATAGGAAAACATGAAATTGCTTTAATATCTCAGTTAGAGACATCAATAAGATTATTGCTTAAGTCTCATGTGTGAAAATTCTTGCTTAAGTCTCATGTCTCAGATAATTCTCCCGAGAAAAGGATTTCTTTCAGAGATCTTAACAATGTCACAGACTGAGCTCAGATTTTCTTAAGTCTGCAATCAAAAGTCAATATTATTGGCTTTCAACATGACCTCAAACTTTTCTTGTGACATTTACCCAAATCCAGATTTAAGCTACAATTGACATTCATTTTACAGTTCCATACTTTTAATGCATTTTAACAATCGCCTCTGTTTCTTTATGTCTCCTAAGCAACTTTAGGAGTAGCATTTGTGATGGTTAACACTGAAATAAAACAACTGAGATCTGACCTCTGAACAATTCATTTCCTGTATGTGTGTTTCTCTGCCTCTCTCTGCAGTCTGTCTAGCTGCAGTATCGGAGCTGAAGGTTTTGCTGCTCTGGCTTCAGCTCTGAGATCAAATCCATCACAACTGACAGAACTGAATCTGAGCTCAAACAAACCAGAAGATTCGGGAATAAAGGAGCTCTCTGATGTGCTGAAAGATCCAGCCTGTACACTAGAGGCGCTAGTGTAAGTGACGCTAACCTCAAATGATTCATAAAAACGGTGTCTGTGAAAACCCGGCTGAAGTAGTTTTTGTGATTTACTGTTTTCTATATAAAATCATAATGTAAAGAACATTCTGTAAAGGTGTAACTGTAATAATATATGTAAAATGCAACTATACATTAAAAATTTAGCTTTGATATCATTAATATTGACTGATACATGTCAAAGATTGATAATCATAGTTAATGATCGAAATCAAAATTAGATGCTACTAATCTCATCATTAGATAATCAGATTAATTAGATTAATTATACTTATTAAGTTTTTATGTGTCAGAATATAAATTATTTCTGCAGAACACAAACACGTAGCTTTACCAATCTTCATTAATAAGCACATTTCAGTGATGTTCTTTTTTGATCAGGTTAATATTTTATATCCCCTTGACATTATTAGATTTAAATTAAAAGATGATTTTAATGATTCATGAAGCTTTTCACTTTTCACTTAAAAAAGTGTTTTTGTGAGAACATTTGCCAAGATTTGGAAAATCAAAAACCCATTCACAGCACGAAATGTATGAATTTTGCATTCAAATAGCCCAAAACATTAGCATTAGCATTATATATTCTGTTCACTCCTATTCTGTAGCTAACAACCGAGCTATGGAATGTTACCCCCGGGTTGCTCCCCAGGTGTCACCGTGCTGCCCACTGCTCCAGGTGCGTGTTCATGGTTTGCAGTGTGTGTGCACTAACTGGTGGGTTAAATGCAGAGAGCAAATTCTGAGTATGTGTCACCATACTTGGCCTGCATGTAACATCATTAATTTTCGCCAGCAGTGGAGCATCCTCAAGCATCTTTATCTGTTTCTCTCTGTCTTTATATACTGGTCATAATAGTCACACACACGTTTTCTTCTTTTCTCTGCAGGCTTTCAGGATGCAGAATAGAAGATAATGGTTTTGCCGCTCTGGCTTCAGCTCTTAGATCAAGCCCCTCACACCTGAGAGAACTGGACCTGAGCTCTAATCAACCTGGAGGTTTAGGCATGAAGCTGCTGTCTGGTGTACTGGAGGATTCACACTGTAAACTAGAGAAACTATGGTGAGTTCTTATATCATCATAATATTGGATCATGAGATTACACGGGGGTTGGGGGGGCATGTGGTGGGGTGCCCGCCAAAAATAAAAAGCCAAAGCTAATTAATGATGTGAATAGATTGGACTTTTATTTTGGTACTAACTACCGACTACCTGCATTTAACACACAGTTTTTAAACAGATTTTACTGTCAACACAAAAGGTCGCGGTTTAGATTTCCGGGGAGCACGTGCTGATAAAATGTTTGTCCTTAATGTACTGTAGGCCACTTGGAATGAAAGTAGCTGCCAAATGCATGAATGTTAATAAATGTAAGACTGGACTGTCACGAGTAAAACCAAATCTACACACAAATATATATTTTCTGTGCTTGTATAAAGGGTTCGAATTCAACACCATCAATTGCAATTGTGAATAGATGAGTGATTGTTCTAGATTTATTTAACTCATACATCATATACTCACACGTTACAGTTTATGACTTTATTTGATGTCAGTGTGACGAATTTGTTTCATTCTCTGCAGGTTGTATAGCTGCTGTATTGGAGCTGAAGGTTTTGCTGCTCTGGCTGCAGCTCTGAGATCAAACCCCTCACACCTGAGAGAACTGGATCTGAGCTATAATAATCCGGGAGACTCAGGAGTGGAGCTGCTCTCTGGTGTACTGGAGGATCCACAGTGTAAACTAGAGAAGCTACTGTAAGTTATAATATCATCATATTACTAGCTTATGAGGTTATATAAATAAACTGTTATAGGATGTATAAAACATCTTAAAAATAACCTGAAAGTGGGCACATTATGCCCATTTCTACAAATTTTGCACATTTCTACAGATCATTTATGTAAAAGTGAATTTTGCATAATATGTCCCCTGCTATGTGCCACAGTACATTTTCTGTAGAATTTAAAAACACGCACACACACGTGAGTTATTTGACTATATTAGTGAGGATGGCTGTTTTTTCATACAAGGCTAATGATATTTTCTATCCCCTAAATCCTCAAACAAACCTGCTGATAATTATCATATTACTATCAAAAGTATGAATTACTTATAATATCTTCATCATGTTGTCACATGTTCTTTTTTTTAAGTTACTTTATATTTTCATTTTCAAAGATCTGGCCCTCACAAGTAAAATCAAACCTATGTACACTTTTAACTCCAGTCCATTTTAACTTTCAGTCTTTTCACTATTTGTCTTTATATACTGGTCATAAAGGTCACACATATATAATTTTAAGTCATGACTTAATTTACTGGAGGAGTTTTTATCTTTCTGCAGGTTGTCTAATTGCAGTATTGAAGCTGAATGTTTTGCTGCTCTGGCTTCAGCTCTGAGATCAAACCCCTCACACCTGAGAGAACTGGATCTGAGCAATAATAATCCAGGAGACTCAGGAGTGGAGCTGCTCTCTGGTGTACTGGAGGATCCACAGTGTAAACTAGAGAAATTACTGTAAGTGCTATTATCAGTATATTATTATAAGATAGTAATAGCATATAGATTAATATAATTATGGAATTATATGGAATAGTTATGTTATATTATGTTATGTTATATATAGTATACACAGCAAAAACATTTACATTGTGGCAACTTTGGTGCCACATTCCATATTTAGAAATGTAGAAATGTAAGACGCTAGAGGGCTGTAGCAACGTCAGTCCAATCACATTTGTTAATTCTTGATGCCATAGCAACTCAGCTTCTGTGGATTACCCACAATGCCTTTTGCTCAATTTTACTGTTAATATTTTAAACATGTATACTGTTCTTTATTACGTATACAGCAAATGATAATCAAATGACAGCAAATGATATTTTAAAGAGTAACAATGCTATACAGGATAACATTGTATAACGTAACAATCATACAATTGTTGTCATTCTAATCATTGAAATGTTACTTTTGAATATTAAGCATTAAGCATATTGTTTGTGTAAATATATTAGTGTAAAAATACATAATTAAGTTTAAATAAATGTATTTACAGCAACAGAATTATAAACTGCTCCCAGCCATTGACATGAATTGGCAAATTAATATATCTTAGAAATTTTAAATAGAAAATTGTATTATTTACTACCAGAAATTAAAACTCACAACACTGGCATGTCCTCCCGCAATGAATACATAAATAAATTATCAGGATCAGAATCCAGAATCCAACTCTTATTTTCATAATATCAGTTTCTCACTCTTTATATAATGGTCATGATAGTCACATACATATTATTTTAATTCATTATTTCATTTGCTTTAAATGTGGAGTTTTTCCTTTTTTCTTTCTGCAGGTTGTCTAATTGCAGTTTTAGAGATGAAGGTTGTGCTGCTCTGGCTGCAGCTCTGAGATCAAACCCCTCACACCTGAGAGAACTGGATCTGAGCTATAATAATCCAGGAGATTCAGGAGTGAAGCTGCTCTCTGGTGTACTGGAGGATCCACAGTGTAAACTAGAGAAACTACTGTGAGTGATGTTATATTATATAGCTAATGAAATTATATTAATATTATAATATTATAAATAGATTTTTTTCTTTCTTTTTACGTTACTCTACATTTGTGACATCATTTCTAAAGATTTGGTTCTCACGCGTAAAACCAAACCTATTCATTCATGCATATATTTTTCTCTGTGCTCATAAAAAGATTTCAAATTCAATACCACCAATTTTAATCAACTTTGTTGTTCGGTCAAATTTGAGGAAATGAATAGGAAAGAAATCGAGCACATACTGAAATAAACAACACAAAAATGAAAGGGTGAAACTATTAAACATTCTCAATTCAACACATGTACACACACTTCAAGGCATACACAGAGATTGAGAGAGACAGAATGAGAGAGTGAGTGAAATGAATGAGCAGGTCTCTGACATATGGAGTAGAACTCATATAGATGCTGCACAAAGATACACATGCAAACACATGTATACTCACTCACACACATATGAACACACCCATGCACACCATCTCTCTCTCACACACACACACACACACACACACTTCAAACTCTACTTCATTGTAGCATTACTGCAAACTGACACTTCAAAATGATTTGGGAAATAAAATAAAGATACACTTCGCAAAATAATCTACTTAAATATTAAGTAGATTAATATTCTTTATCTGCCGGTCATTAAAGTCCCAAGCATATGATTATAATTCATGACTTGATTTGCTGAAGGGGTTTTTCTTTACTCTCTGCAGGCTGTATGACTGCAGTATTGGAATTGAAGGTTGTGCTGCTCTGTCCTCAGCTCTGAGATCAAACCCCTCACACCTGAGAGAACTGGATCTGAGCTATAATTATCCAGGAGATTCAGGAGTGAAGCTGCTCTCTGGTGTACTGGAGGATCCACAGTGTAAACTAGAGAAGCTACTGTAAGTGATATTATCATCTTATTGTTATGTATTTAATGATATAAAAACCCATAATAAAACTTAATGTGCTACAGTTTATGAATTGTTCTGCAGAATTTTGAACACACACACACACAGAGGTTAATTTCACTACATTACTGAGAGCGTCTGTTATTTTCATACCAGGCTAATTATATTTTTTATCCCCTGAATCTAACCCTCACACGTACCTGTTGGCATTCGTATATTTAAATCAAAACATGATTTTAATGATTTATGAGCATTTTTCATTTATGTAAATCACTCAAAATAGAAACAGTCACAGGTTTTTTTACGTTTCACTGTTTTTGTGAAAACATTTTCCAAGACTTGGTCCTCACAAGTAAAACCAAAACTACATACAGACATGCATTTTAACTCTTTCAGTCTTTATCACTATTTGTCTTTATATACTCGTTATAAAAATCACACATATGATTATAATTCATGACTTCATTTACTGGAGTTTTTCCTGTTTCTCTTTGCAGGTTGTCTAACTGCTATTTTGGAGCTGAAGGTTTTGCTGTTCTGGCATCAGCTCTGGGATCAAACCCCTCACACCTTAGAGAACTGGATCTGAACTTTATTTATTCAGGAGATTCAGGAGTGAAGCTGCTCTCTGACGTACTGGAGGATCCTCACTGTAAACTAGAGAGGCTACTGTAAGTTATGTTATCATTGTATTAGATAGCTAATGAGATTATTTAAATACATTATTGTTTAGTATAAAAACCTGATGAAGCTTCCTTCCACAAGACGGTTCTTTCTGGAATTCTATACAATGTCATTTGCCAATGACCGTAGCAAAACAAAACAGCATCTCCTCAACATCATCTACTCAACTGTTGTTTGAGGGTGGA
Source organism: Botia almorhae (assembly GCA_036877575.1). Lineage (NCBI taxonomy): Eukaryota > Metazoa > Chordata > Actinopteri > Cypriniformes > Botiidae > Botia > Botia almorhae. Next base: position 3,004 of record JAZGTJ010006035.1, on the reverse strand, counting down.
CCAAAGCAGAAAATTTACAGAAAATAACTCCCTCTGGCATTGTAACTTTGCAGATTATTTACATGTACAAACAGCTATATTGTACACTTAATAGAAGGTTAAAAAGGCATAACAGGGTCTCTTTAACTAAAACGTTTAATCTTTATCACTTTATTTTTCTCTCTCTCTTTATATACTGGTCATAATAGTCACAAACATGATTATAATTCATGAGCTGAAAGAGTTTTTCTCTGCAGGCTGTCTAACTGCAGTATTGAAGCTGAAGGTTTTGCTGCTCTGGCTTCAGCTCTGAGATCAAACCCTTCACACCTGAGAGAACTGGATCTGAGCTCTAATAATCCAGGAGATTCAGGAGTAAATCTGCTCTCTGCTGTACTGGAGGATCCAGACTGTAAACTAGAGAAACTATTGTGAGTGATTCAATCATTTATATTCATATTTAATATGGAATAATACATTTAAATAATAAATGTATACCTCAACTTTTGCTCACCTGAGCATGTTTCTTATCATCTTGTTGTTGATGATCCTAATTCACACTGATTCTCATTGTTTTGTATATCTCAATGTTACTACATTTGGTATTTTAATGCACTGCTATCTTGTTATTTCTCTCTTAGTTTGAGTCACTGTGATCTCACACACAAAAGTTGTTTAGCACTGGCCTCAGTTCTCAGCTCAAACTCCTCAAGTCTGAGAGAACTGAATCTAAGTCACAATAACCTGCAATATTCCGGAGTAAGGCGGCTCTCTGCTGGACTGATGAACCCAAACTGTAAACTGGAGACATTACAGTAAGAAAATCCTTAAATGAACAAAGTTTAACATTTTTGTATAATATAAATTCAACAGGCATTCATATAAACGCTCTACAGAAGCATATTCATGTATTGTTGCCTATCGTAGTGTAACAGACTCATCAGTCAGTCAATGAGTCTATGAGTCAATGATTTGAATTATAGACACCAGCCAGGGTTGATTTTGTTCTGTAACAATCAGTTGTGTAAATACAGCAGTAACCATGAGAGACTGTGACCATGTTTCATAATTACCATAATATATATTAATTTATTTAGCTATTATTGCAAACGTGACATTGACACAAAAGGGTTATATTTGGAAAAATACAAGCATAATAAATGCCCACTAAACTTTATGCTTGCTGGAGGAAGAACACATGAAAAAGTAACATGGAAAGGTAAATTTCCTCATTTAATTTAATTTTCTGGCTGCAGTCTAAGGTCCTGCAGTTTTGGAGCTGAAGGTTTTGCTGCTCTGGCTTCAGCTCTGAGATCAAACCCCTCTCACCTGAGAGTTCTGGATCTGAGCTTTAATAATCCAGAAGATTCGACAGGAGCGATGCTGTTCTATGGTCTACTGAGGGATCCATACTGTAAACTACAGAAACTACTGTGAGTTATTCATTTACTGCTTGGATTATATTACTGTTTTCTTTAATAAATGACTGTTATATATTAAGTGTTGTTTTCTTGTGGAACGTGGTACTAATCATTGACCTTAATGTTTTACAGAATCCAGTATGAAGACCAACCAAACAACTGCATTCTATCATAAACTTCAGGAGATGGTTGCTGCCTTCTACAAACAGCAGTAGTGACCCAGCAGAGCTCAACATGAGGGATGTCTGTTAGAAACATGTGTGACACAAGGTCATGAACTACTACAATAGAACAATTTCTGTTTATACTGTATAATAGAGCCTAAAGGTCAAAATTGTTTATATTTTTGATGGTTAGAAAGCTCGGTATGAGGTATTCAACATGAGGGATGTCCGTTAGAAATCCAAACGTGTACACAAACGTGTATAAAATAAAATGATATGCACTGATAATCAATAGTGATGTACATAATAACAAATATAATATTGTGAAATTTTACAGTAAAATTTTTGTATGAACAGCTGTAACTTTTACATGATTTTAGTGCTTTAATTCACATATAAATGTAACATATAAATTCACATATAATTGTAATTTTAAATGCTTTAAATGATTGACCTTTTCTGTGGCAAATGTAAATAAAATCATATATCAGTCTATAATGTTATTAAAAATAACCTGTTTACCTTCACAAAACAAAAAATACAGACAACGCTTCAATAAACAAGTTAATCCGGTTTGGTGTTTCAGAGTCACAACGTGACTGTAATATACCTGGAAATCTACTGGAATCTATTACTTTATATATACTTGGAATAGATATACTATATATATACTATATAATATATATATATACTATTTACTTGGAATCTATTGTTATACTATTGTTCTTTTGTCATTACCAAACTTTACATGTGTTCCAGCTCTCTGACTAAAACATCAATAATGCAGTTGTTTTTGAAAAATATGTTGCGCTCACTCTGAAACACAATAATAACACACAGGCTTAAGGACCAAACATTCAATGTAGTCGATGTACTGTAACAGAAAATGTTATAGGAAACGTTTTAGTTGCAATGTGACACGAGGAGGAGGGACTCAATGGGACTCAGAACGATCAAATCGTGTCTGACAGAGACTATGAGAGACTTTAAATGATTCATTCTGACTTTTGTACACTTGTACAATGAACCATTATTCACTTATTCTGTTCTGTGCTTTGGTCGGTATGTATATTTATTTGGTCAATTATTTCCTTTTAATGAATTTTACAGACAGACAATTCTTTTGAAAAGCTAAATATATCTCTGATCTCCAGCTGCAGTCTTTGGAAACATCATCACACCAAACAAAACAGATGTTGCTGCTGAGGAGGGTTCAGATATTATATTGTCCTGTAGTTATTCCACTGCAGATTATCTACACTGGTATCGTCAGTACAGCAGATCTCAACCTGAATTTCTTGTACTCACCTACAACAGTGAAAAAGAAGCTCAGATATCTAATGTGGATTCAAGATTCTCAGTTCAAGTTAAAAAAGGGGAACAAACCAATGTGTATCTGGAGATCTCCTCTGCTGCTGTATCAGACTCTGCTGTGTACTA
>JAZGTJ010006034.1:6216-25959 GCA_036877575.1 Botia almorhae | reverse complement strand
GACAGCTCTGCCCCTAGTCATTGGTTAGTTATAGTTAGTTAACAGACAGCTCTGCCCCTAGTCATTGGTTGGTTATAGTTAGTTACCAGACAGCTCTGCCCCTAGTCATTGGTTGGTTATAGTTAGTTAACAGACAGCTCTGCCCCTAGCCATTGGTTGGTTATAGTTAGTTAACAGACAGCTCTGCCCCTAGCCATTGGTTGGTTATAGTTAGTTAACAGACAGCTCTGCCCCTAGTCATTGGTTGGTTATAGTTAGTTAACAGACAGCTCTGCCCCTAGCCATTGGTTGAGCCAGTGTTGGTGTCAGAACACTCAGAGTAACAGAGTAATGTTTTCTTACCTCAGCACCTGACACACACAAGCGCTGCCGACTCGCTGTCTGGATCACGTCCTCTCACTCTCCCACACAATCCTGTCTGCTTCTACTGTCCTAAAAGAAAGACTAAAAAAGATTCATTTTTACATGGTAATAAAAGAAGAATTCCCTTCATAGATTAAAGAGAAATCTTTAACAAAACCCAAAGAAATAAAACAGCAACTAGTGTTTGTGAGTTGTTTACTTATTGTTTGTGTTTTGTGAAAACTGATGTTTATTTTTAGTTGAGACTAAATGCTTCTATTAATAGTTCATATATGTGTTCTCTGTCTGTCTTTCTGTAGAAGCAGGTCACTGAACTGTTCATTGGTGATATACTGCTGCTCTGCACCTGTTTAACACTCAGATCCTCTACATTAAAACATCTTCTCCTATCTCCTCAGCTTGGAGACGAATCCAGCAGACTTTGAGCCATATCATCTAAAACTGGAGGAGCACACGTCTGCCGAGCAGATTCGCACTGCAGAACACATCCAGGGCTTCGTGAAGAAAGTACGAATCATCCAATCAGCTTCTTTCATAAATATCAATATCTGCTCATTGCTTTACAAGCAACTGTAACCTGTGCTTAAATTTACCATGGTAACCATACCCTGCTGAATAAACAGCTAAAACCAGCCTAAGATGGTTGGCTGGTCTTAGCTGGATTAAGATGGAAATAGCTGGTTTAAGATGAGCCTCCGAGCCTGGCAAAGCTGATCAAGTGGCTTTAACCAGTTAAGGTTAGAACAGCTAAAACCAGCTAAAAAAGTGGCCAAAACCCCTGTAAAACCAGCTTGCCATGCCAGTTTAACCAGCTAAAACCAAGCTGGGCGACCAGCTAAAACCTGCAAACAAGATTTTTTAACAGGGTTGTTGGTGTCATTTTGGGTATGAAGTTGTAAGAGTTGTGTCTGCTTCTTCACATGTAGATCGCATGTTTGTCTCCTGCACGCATTCCTGCGCTGTTAATCGCAATGACTTTGAGCCCTCCCCATCACAAATGCATATCAAATTCTGAAATTACTCAGTGCCCGCTCACCGACAGAGATAAATAGTTTCTTATCTATGCTATTTCATTTGCATCACTGTTGCAAATATAATGACAGCGGGAGTCCATGTTCAATATGCCTTAAACAACGCATCGAGAGAGGACGAGTCTGTTCACGGTTTAATTTGAGAGGAAATAACCTGCGCGCCTCACAGAAACTGACTCCCGCGGTGTGGGCGAGGACCTCAGATGGAGATTGCGGCCTGAGGCTGGTCTTTATTAAAGCACCATAATGGAAAACAGCATCATTATCATTGCATGACAGTTAACGATTCAATTTCATTTTCAAATATCAGCTTCCAAACGCCAACTGACAATAATGTGTTAGATGCTCGAGTGATTCTGCAGGCGCAGGGCGGTCAGTGGTGCCCTTCTGCCATTGTAATCAGCGCCTGCTAATCTCTCTTCGCTGATGGCGAGGAAGAGAGTTGCTTTACACAGTTTGAGGCATGTGTTGTTGTCAGGGTAATGTGACATCAGTGGGTTTTAACATTCCCACACAGAGCAAACGTGAAGCAAATGAAACTTCTTATCTCATTCAAACACAAACCCCCTGGTTTATTTAGATACCTGTGTTGATGATCCTGCAGAACGTAGAACAACAGAGAGAATGTTCAAGATGTTGTCAGTGTAGCTGGTCCCAGTGTGACCTGCTGGTGTACTGGAGTCTTCACTGGAGGTTCCCTAACTAGCCCAAAGTGAAACATTTGTCTTTGTTTACTCGCCCTCATGTTATCTGGAAGTTTTGTGCATATCCAAAAAATAATTTTTGTGGAATTATAACAGCTATTTACAATGTCTGTCACACACTCGTGCAGTCATACTTTGTGTTTGTCTCTCCTTAGCAGATCCAGGACGCTGCAGATCAGGGAATCATGTTTGTAGGCTTCATCCAGGAGCCAGCTGGTCTCTGCCCACACTTGCTACAGCACACAGAACCAGAGGAACCCTCCCTCTCCCTGCATTCCAGCCCCAGCTCGCTACACGGCTCTGGGCTAACACCCAGCCCAAGTCCCCTGGAGGAGCTGGAGCTGGGAGACGAGCCTGGAGGGCAGAAAGAGAGAAGTGAGACTCACACAGAGGACAGCAAAGCTTCGACAGGTGAAGATGGAGATGATCTCTCCAGTGAGACATTCGTCATGGTCAAATCTGGATCTGGTGAAACACAGCCAGAGGAAACATCCACACACAATAATAACATGGCCAAAATCACAGACACCACGGAGAAAGCCAGCAGCTCGCCGCTGGCTAGGAGTGGTAGGTTTATCTTTTCCTCATTCTAAACTTAACTATTTTGAAAATTAAATATTTAATATAAATCTCAATACATATCTGCTCTGAAATGAGAATAGAGTTAAATAGTCAAGCTGTTGTTTAACTTTAACATTTTGTTGAAAGAAAAATGATATTTAATCATTTATATGCACCAGTACATATTTTACATTTACATTTACATTTAGGCTTTTGGCAGACGCTTTTATCCAAAGTGACTTACATTGCATTATACTATACATTGTTTATGAGTATGTGCAATCCCTGGGATCGAACCCATGACCTTGCTCTAACCACTGAGCTATAGGAAAGCTAATATTACATAAATACCATTTAATAAGCAATATTTATATTTTAATTTAGAAAAACGCCACATGGGGACTGTGAATATAAACAAATCAGTTAATAGTTGACTCATTGTACACCATTTTAACTACTGAAGTTTAAATCTGATCAACTATATGAAGATCAATGAAAGATCATCAAACTAATCTAATGACCATCTTTAATTAAGCACATCCATCACCATATTTATGATGTTGTTTGATTATACTGCCAGCAATAAATGTTTTAAGCCCTGATGTTCTGCTGAAGTGATGACAGATCAGCCGGCTCATTTGTCCTCTGGGTGACACATTGTGTGTGACAACATCTCACTGGCCTGTGTTAGTCTTTTCATGGCTACAGAGAAGCAGCGTCAGAGTGTTAAGGCAAAGCTTTGATGTTTGGGATTGGGCAGAACTGCCGTTTGCACAAACACACACACAGTGGGTGCTGGATTATGCTTTGTTCACCCTTTTTCTCTGCCAGTATCCAGATGGTCCACCTCATTCTCAATATTAACTTGGGAGCTATTTTTTGCTCAAACCATTGTGCTCAGAGTTTGCTGCAGCAAGCGAGTGGTGCATGCTGGGAGTCTCCATCTGGAGGGGAGGTGAACAACAGTCAACAGTCAAATGATCTGAGTGCTGCCTCTCATTCACTGGTTTAGTTGTGTCTTCATTATCACTGCTGATACAGTAAACGTATATAAAACGTTAAACGGTTCCGGTGGAGGTCAGCAGAGCTCAGAGGAGCTGTAGGTCTGTCACTCTCTCTGTGCCGCTGTTAAACCTTCATTTGAAGAAAAAGACAAGCTTAGAGTAGCCTGTGCTTTCTGTGGAGCTATACTGAAGACAAATGTAAATATTCCCATTAAATCTCCTGAAAACCTTCAACAAGAAGGTTCAGCAAAACAGCAAGAAATAAGAAACAATATTTTTGCTTTATTTTGCATTGTGACATGATTTCCTGACAATCAGGAAAACTCTTTACAGTAATGCAGAATAAAAATAATCATTTGAGTTAAATGTTTTCATTCAGATGTTTTGCAATGTCATAATGTACTGTATTTAAATGACTTCTGTTATAATTGGTGAATCTCTGTGTCGGGATGTGCGCATGCTGATAATTCAAAAGCTGTTGATCTGCTAATATTAGAAATCAAACGTTAAAGGTTCAGTGGGAAATTTCCATGTACACTTTGAATATACAGGAAGGTCATAAGAAAAGTCAAAAGAAAGGCACAAGTTTTTTAAAATGGTTTATATTTGGATCGTGACTGTTTCACAGTCGTCCAGTGGGAAGTGAATTCAGACTGCAATATTTCCACAGTTGTCATCATCTCTGCTGGAGACTGGAGCGGGTCTGGACCTCTGGAGCGTGTTTGTGTAAACATGATGCAATTCACACGCGCGGTTTAAACAAACACTTACTGACATGTTCTTCTGCTACTTGAACTGTAGATAGTTTTCAGTGTTTGACCCTGTCACACAGGTTAGCAGTGATGACAGTAAACTGGAAGGGGGTGGAGAGGTTAACTGGTTTTCTACTCACCTCACATCCTTTATCAAGTACATGTAGAAGTTAGAGAACATCAGTTTTCACACTGTTGACACTTCAGGTCATCTTACAGACTTTATTTAGAGATGTGATGACAGCCAGACCTGTTTAAACTGTGACAAAACAAAAGAACCATTAAAAAACAAACAAACGATTTTTTGCATTATGAAACTATTAAGAAATAAACACATTTGTTCCCAGTTCTTATTACTGCAATATGTCTGGACATTTTTTTAGCAGTTCCTGTTTTTTTTTTAATGCAGATTCTCATTAGATTCGTTCTACTTTAATACATGAGAATACAGGCTTGTATTTGTTTACTTAAATTTGCATAAATAAAAGGCTGTAAAACACAGATTATGATTGTAACTTACTACAATTTTAGTAAGTTACAACTGAAATATTATTTTGTCATAATACAGTAATAAGAAAACTTCTTCTATTAAATAATATAAATAATGAGTGAACTATGACGATGAGTCCAAATCTTGCTTACATCACTTCCTGTCCTGTCTCTCACAGTTCTTATCCAGAAACGTGGCATAAAGGACCATGAAATGAGAGAAGTCATTAAAAAAGCCACAGATTTTCAGAGAAGCACATGTTGTACATCAGTGAACATCAGCTCGTGATTTATTCTTGCTGAGAGTTTGTTTGTGAGTTCAGTTTGTGCTTTTGAACAGCACTGATGTTGTGCTCTCTCATTCACTCTAATGACTAATGACTCAATGCAGTCAGACACAAGCTAAACAATCACTGCCAAAACAAATGCATCTGTATTTATCCTTCTGCTCAATTTCCCAGTAGTTCTAATATAGATCTGAACACGACGGTTTAATGGGGGCAAGTCAGGCACACAGGGCAACAGGCAAAAATTCATCTTACACTATGGTAATCTATTAGGTGAGCTCCCCCTCTGTGTGACAGAGGTAAGTGCTGAGGAACGGATGGTCATTTCTCCCGAAATTGAGGCTATTCTACTGAGAAACGATGGTCCAAAAATACTCACTCACGACTGCCACTACATCACCTAATTTCCCTAATTACTAGACCAGGACACAAGCTAATTAGTTCTTAATGCAATGCTACAAGCTCATTAATTAAGTGTGAAAGGCCACAGCAAAGAAACATGAAAACCATAGAGCAAAAACCAACGAGCAATCGCTCATAACCCTGCTGAAGAGGCCAGAAAGAGTTTAGCCTGGTTAGTGCTAGCTGTTGCTAGTTTAGCTTGCAGAATAGCCACGAAAAGTCATGCTGTTTTTAAGGTGATGCTGTAGAAAAGTGGGTTCTTTTCTAGTTAAGAAGTCTGGAAGCCAAAACTAGCTGTTTCCATGTGGGTCACCAACATCCAGGTGTTTACCTTTCGGAATAGTTTTTGCATCAGAACACATTTTAAAGCGTGTGTAGCTCGCTAGATTTTGAAACAGAGCCAATATATGCAGGTTAGTTTTCAGCAGGGAAAGCTTTAATACGACATTCAGAGAGTTAATTATTTCGCTTCCTCAACCCCAAAAAATGAGGCTTATTTATGTTCTGCGGATGTATTTTCACTGAAATGGATGTTTTGTGTGTTCACAGGAGGCGAGCTCTTTGGGTTGTTTAATTACCCTGCTCGCCGTGAGGGGCAGCTGAAGTACTACACAGTTAGAGTTCCTCTGAAGGTTCAGCCACAGGGTGAAGGGATCTGCTCTTTAGAAGCCAACTGGCTTGATCACATGACCCAGCACTTTAATAACGGGGCTTTACTGGTGGACGGATACTTTCAGCTGTCCAGTGACAACGGTAAGAGTTTGTGTCTCTGTGCTGTAGCTGTTGCTTGTTTGCTGCATAACAACAGACTTTTGTTCATAATTGCATTGTTAACTTCTAAAAAAGCAGTGTGCTACAGAACTATTATGGGTTATCCATTTAACAGATAAGTGGTCAACAACACCACAGGAAACCTTTTCTCACTAAGAAACTTCATTGACTATTAACTTTAAGACGGTATTTTTAAAACTATTATCAAATAATTGCAATGAGGCAACATTTATCTGGCAAAGTAATAACAAAAACAACAGGGAACAGTAGTTCATCTACTGTTCATATCATTATATCATTATAATGCCTCAAAGACACCAGCAAAGTAAGGCTTTGTACTGCTACACAGCAATACAGAAACATGTGTTTCAGATCAGATATTATCAGATTATTCTTCCTCATATGTGATAAAGATTCAGTAACTCAACAAATGGATTATAAATAGCTGAAACTGTAATTACTTTGATGTGACGCTCTTCCTCCTTTATTTACTCTCTCTCTCTGTAATTACACGTTCTATTAAAATACCGTGTGACGTTCCTCTCGCTCTAGTGCACATGCTGGATTTACACACTGCAGCGTGCAGTATTTACACACTGCAGCGTGCAGTATTAACACACTGCAGCGTGCAGTATTAACACACTGCAGCGTGCAGTATTAACACACTGCAGCGTGCAGTTTTAACACACAGCAGCGTGCAGTATTAACACACTGCAGCGTGCAGTATTAACACACTGCAGCGTGCAGTTTTAACACACAGCAGCGTGCAGTATTAACACACTGCAGCGTGCAGTGCGGATCAGCACACAGGATCTGGGGGAAATGCTCTGGTGTGTATTTGATGGTTGTTTTGGGGTTATAACATCAGGGGAAGCAGGGTGTTTGTCATCATGTACAGCTCTCTGCTTCTTCATATGATATGATAGGAGAATGTGTGAAACTGCAGCAATGATGCAAAACCCAAACCTCTCATTAGTTATTTCATTTTCTGTAATGAGTCCCCTGTAAACGAGGTAAACCCCTGCCAAGATCTGTGCCGTTCTGCTGGGGCGAGTCGTCCTGAGGTAACCTCAAACAAGCAGAAGCAGAAATGAACTGTGGGCGGTTGCCAGGGTGTTACTGGGTTATTTTAACTGTGTTGATATGCAGTTGCTAGCATGTTCTGGCTGGTTGCTAGGGTATGGCTAAACAATTGCTAAAGGGTTCTGTATTGTATTGTATGAATTGTAGCATGTTGCTATGTAGCTGCTAAGGTTTAAAAGGAGTCAGGGAGTGAAAATTGTACATCCAGTCCTTCAGAGAAGTAGAATGAATCTATTTTTGTAACACACTGCACAATATAAGGTATCTGTCAGGGGCACAACACAAATGATGCAGGACAGGTTTACTCTGAGCACTAGTGACAGTGATGCTTGCCTTAGCAACCAACTAAACATGTAACTGAAGCAGACAAAATACACACTTGACTAAATAACACATGAACATGTTTTTTATGACTTGTAGAAAGATAAATGACATGTGTTCACGCCAACCACACATCCACAGAAGAAAAAAACAGGAAGTAAGGGTGTGTTAGAGGAGGAGGAAGGTGTGATGAGAGAAGCCCCGTTGATTCTGGGAACAATGCGATATCAAAGCTGCAGCAGCATGTAGACTTTTCATGAGCGTCTGATTACATGAAAGACTGCGGTCGCATTCATTATCAGTCCTGTGCGCACATGCTCCAGATCTCTCCAAATTTAGCTTCTCTTTGAGTCTGGTCTGAGAATATATAATGAGAACATGGTGATGCGCTCAGTGTGTTCTCCCTGTAAACATCAACACGTCAGTTATATGTGAGCAAGAACTCACGCACACACATAACAAAACCCAACCAGCCAGATCGTCTGTGTGACTCTCCAAAACAAGTCAAGGTCACATTTCAGCCATAACCAAAATAACCTTTTTGCATGAAGAAAATAAGCCTGTTTTTACAGACCATTAAGATGTTTTGAATCGTAACATTATTTTTATAATCACATTTCTCTCTTAATTCTCAAACACTGAAACATTTGTGCTGCAAAAGACATTTTACTTCTGTTTTACTCAATATATACTCATTACTGTAATACACTGTAAAATTACAGCAATACAATCTTTTAAAAATTAAGGTAATAAATTAAGCCATCAAAATTCATCAGTGTAAGAATACTGCCACAATCCATCACAATTAAAACAATACATCATTATCAGGTTACAGTAATGATATTTGTTTTTCATTATGATAATGAGAATTTAGGGCTATTACGTACTTGATATTTTATGCTTGACAAAATGTCGCAATGCAAAAAACTGTGACGTTTCTTTAAGCAAAATATAATTTCTTTAATTCTGGGGTGAAATGTGACCAGGACATGGTGTGGACAGAAGATCAGGGTGATAGTCTCATGAGATCAGGGATGTCCTATTCTGATCCACATCACGGTCTCAATCTGCCCTCCAGGAAGCAGAAATGAGTTCCTCCAGCAGTCCAGGGGCTGGTGAGCGATTTGTAGCAGCTCAAATCTCCTGAAGGATTTGGCTCTTTGTTGATGCTGTCAGTGTGGCGTTCTGCTCCACTGATTTATTTTTACACCTCACCTGTGACCTCGTCTGCTTCCATTTGGGTGTCATTGAAGTTGTCCAGGAGAAGCTGTCCTTCACCCTCTGCTCTCTCAGACTGGTTTCCATGGTGAGATGAAGTGGGAGGCAGGAGTCATTTTTAATGTGATGGGCATGAAATCGACGACAGCTTGTGTGAGATGTTGAATTTGCAGATCCTGATCTGCTCAGAGCTGCTGTCGTAAGTTCACACAGAATCACACACTCTGCGGCATAGCAACATGGTCGTCTGCGTGATCATCACAGCTCCGGGTTCAGATTCTGCTGAAAAAGGCAGTAACAACGCTGAATAAAATAAAATGTTTCTTTTGTACGACTTCAGCACCACAGGAACACCCTTTTCTACCTTTTAAACATGGCTCAGTTGTCATGTCAACTTCCTAATTGCTTAATTAATGGCAAGAGTTTTGGGGTGGGGCTACTTGTCTTTCTGAGCCAAAGCTGAACCTGTTAAAAATAAAATTATTTTTTATATGTGTAATTGACATAAATACAGAAATGATTTAACAGTGAATCCTTTATACTGAAATAGTTTGTCTTTTCAAATGATCATCATTTAATATGTGCAGATCTACTGATCTGACTTCTGTCTCTGGCTACATTGTAAACATACATCAGCTGTCTCCAGCATCAGCAGCTCTGACATGTTCAAACTAAACTCTATCAGTCAAGACTGACCCAGCCTGACTAACTCCACATGCTCAGCAGCTGAACTCCATCAAACAGACAATCTCTCTCTCTCTCCCGTCAATCTCCATAAGTGGCTCGCTCACAGGGCCTACAGCGTATTGAGCAGACATTTAGTGTGTCTGTGGAAGAGGCTCTCTTTCTCTCTCTCTCTCTCTCTCTCACCTGAGACGTCTCTGATCATCCAGACGAGCTGCTGAGGTGAGACAATCTTCCATGTGGACTTTTCCAATTATGTTCCCAAGAGGAAACATCTGATGTATGGTGGGGGAACAAGGGCCCCGTTTCAAAGGCTGCTGAGATGTCTTCAGTCGAGTAAGTGCAGCTTAAATAGGTTTTTTCTGAGGAAAGAACACAGGCGACGGTGGTGCCCCCCTCCATCGGACCCCCTCCAGGGGCCGCCCATCTCTCAGCCCTGCGTAATGTAATCTGGAGTGTCTCCCAGATGCGATGGGGGCAGCACAAACAGCATTAGTGTGTAAATAGAGGGGTAATAAGGAAACTCTTGGGCCAGGAGAGGACACTTAGCAGAAACAACATGGGGTGCGATCTGATCCCAGACGTCTGTGCTTTCCTCTTTAACTCTCAACAGAGCTTATTATCCCTCCATATGTGCAGTTCAGTGTAAAAACAGGGCAAATGCAGAAAGCTCGAGGCTAGAGGACACAGACAGTGTCCTCAGGATGTGTCGCCCCAACATCTGAAAGAGCTTTAAAAGAGATTTATTTCATCATCAGGAATGTTCCAGAATCCAGTATGGATAGCTTGACTAATTATGCTGGTCATTTATGAAAGTCTCTGTCTTGTATCCTTCACTTTTCTTTGAGATAATTCACAGATATGTGTTTTTTTCTTATTATGTGTTCAGAATTATCTCAGTAGTTCAGTACTCTCTTTCCTCCTGTGTTTCCCTATGATGCATTTTGCTGGTCAGAAAATTAAAGCTAAACTAAATCTTGAAGGTAAACCAGCTCCAGTGATGTGACCGCCCAGAACAATCAGGTTCCACTGATTTAAAATAAATCCAGCTTCAATACAAATTCATGGAATATTTCACCCCAAACTGAAACTGTTATCAGATAGTTAGCATCTTTCAAAACAGTTCTTCTTTCTGTGGAACACAAGAGATTTTAAATAAATCCCCACATCTGCACAAGAAAATCTTTTGCACACAAAATATTAAAATAAGACAGACAAAACTAATTCTAAAACAGTACATTTCAATGTTAATGTTCTGTCCCTGTGTACTGCCATACTGTAAACACATTTTCTGCTGGTAAAACTTAGCACTGTCTGCTCTCTTGTCTCTCTCTAGCTGATCTGCTCTCCAGGACGGTGGACAGTGTGTTTGTGTTCCAGGAGGGTGTGGAAGGAGACACAAACACAGCTACTGCATATGACGCCATAGTGGTGGAACAGTGGACGATCACAGATGTGAGTGAAACACATTTCCCTCTACATAACTACCCCATCATCCAACATGCATTTAATATATATACTGTATATATATATATATATATATATATATATATATAATCTTCCATGCACAACTACAGCACACGGTCACCACAAATGACTGAAAAACATTCAGTTAAGCAAAACAACACAAAAGTGTCTTGAAGTTAACTTTAAAATGCACAAAGCAGCAGCACATGACAGGTGATGTGTGAGTGACAGTAATGACTAAACCCTAAACATCAGATATCAGCCAGTCCAGCATTCATTCTCCTCCGGTTGGTGCTGTTGGTGTGTGTGTGTCTAAGCTGGGCTCTCTCTCTCTTTCTCTGTTCTACTGAGCTGTGAGCGTGTTTTCTGGACACACTGTTTCTGTCTATCATTATTCTGCACTGCTCGGCTGATGGGCTGCATTCAAATGGAAGTCAGTCTGACATTTCCCAGCATTCTGTGCGGCTGAAATTTAAGGATATTGTAACTGCTGCTCAGTAGTAAAGTTCTGTAACATGATACATACAGACACACTTTCATTGGACAGAGGGATGTTTTCATTAATGCATTGAGACATTTTGAAGTGATACGTTCAGCTGCTGTCTGACACTGTGTGCAGTTAGACAATCAATCATCATTTTATATCTGTCACATTTCTGTCTTTACTGTTTGTTCATTTTACATTTCTCATAAATCATGTTTGTTTAATAGCATTAGTCAAATACTGTACAATACTCATGCCGTACTGAGGATGATGACATGCTTTGTATTCAGAGTTTTTAATGCATTACATTTATTTGGTTTGTTCTCTGAGACAAACGGTACATATGGAAAAGTTTAAACATATGCACGAATCTCTTAAGCACTTGTTCCGCTTAACTGGCTCTGTTTGTTCAGTACGAGTCAAACTGAGTGAGAGCTCTATTCCTGTCGCAAGGAAAAATCAATATCAGTCTAACCTTGGACATGTAATGCAATGAGAGCTCTCTGCAGCCGGACTCGGGCTCTGAACCATAACTACTAAAAACAGTTTCCCATTTCAGATTTCCTTGAGGAATAATCTCTGAAGATTTACTCGCCCGCAACACTTATTATTTCTGATGCACTGAGGGGGAAATTGGCTTTATTCCACTGACAGTGAACTCGCTGCATTATTAGAAGGGCGAAACGCCTCAAAAAAGCCTCTGAATGCTCGCAATACTGCAACATGCGTCATGTGCAGTTCAGTGAGAAGGCTAAAATCTGTGTTCTCTTGTTGCCGTGGACGTCAGATGTGTCTGACATGCTGACATTGTAATTGCCTAGCAACCACAGGCCATGACAGCTGCTGTGACATTGTTTCTGAAGTGTGTACAGCGTTTCACCTGCAGTTTCCGGTCACTGTAGAATGAGATGGTAATTACAGTGATGTAATGAATACATGGTTGTATTACACCAGCATTCTATTCACAAAGACACAATCTGTAAGCAAACATACAGTGACTTCTGAAAGAACTCAGACGAGTGCTAGAATCACTTCATCCAGTTCTTCCAGGATTTATGAATTTAATCTGATTTAGTTTATGGCTTTTCTGCGTCGTTCCTTCACAAATTATTCATATCCTTCCAATGGCTTGCGTAACTAAGGCTCAAAATCTTCATGTTTTGAAGCTGCTGTACTGTCTTTAGTCTCATCACTCCAAGCTCTCAGATGTTTACATTCTGCCAGACTGGATGTGCTGGATCTGTGAATGATTCCTCACAGATCCTCCTCACAGATCTTCTCACAGATCTTCTCACAAATCCTCCAGTTCCTCACTGGACTGACATGAGAAAGATTTAGCAAAGTTCACCAGGCCAATGTTAATACACTGTACATCAGTTTCATAAAGTGACTGTTTGAAGCGCACAGCAAAACTCTCGTTAACAGTTACCAGAAAACTAATTACAGGTCAGATAAGATTAACTCAACGTAATTACATCAGGATGTCAGTAATAAACCATTTAACCAAGTTTTGAAGGAGAAACAGCATGTTGTGTGTGAGAAACAAACATGTACCTAACTCTGATTTAACAAGATAACAAAGGCTACAATTAGAAGTCTGAGATTTCTGTCTGTTTTTCCATCAGATACTGCTGTTGTTTCCAGAGCAGCTATTTGTTTCTGTGGAACAGAAGTAAAGGAACGGTTCATGTTATCGGCAGTTTATAATGGCCTGGTTCTGTGAAGCTCAAAACATCAGACATCATAAGTATCATAACAGCGGCTCGTACAACCACCGCACTGTAATTCAGAATGTCTGAAACCTTACAAACCATTAATGTCAGGAACAGAATAAAACACAGCTTCAGTGCAGAGGAAGATTTCTGTTCTTTGACAGCTGTGGTTACTGTAAAATTGTGAATGTGCGACAAGAGATACATAAAGATCTGAAACAACATAACAGTGACTGAATGATGACAGAATGATTCTGTGTGAAAGAGCCACATCTGAGTGCTGATATTCCTCTGGCATCATATATTTCTCATGTAACTGGAGCAGAAAGAGAAATCTGAAGGTCAGTGTAACAGTGTGATATGTTCTCATCTTTGGCTCCTGCAGAGGTGATACAAACATGCAGTCGCAGGGGATTCACAGAACACTGTGGCTGGATGGACTTAAAGGAGGCTCAGTTCATAACAGAACTCATTCAGAAAGGCTATATCTTCGTAACTCTGCATTTTTGGTCATTTTCTATTGTATCTCAGTATGTATGGAGAACTTTCTGGTGGTCAGGTGGTGAGGTTATGTACAGGCAGACATCAGAACATCTCTGACAGGTGTGGTGTTCTGAAGACCCTGCGATGAGAAGTGTGATACAGGTGGTTTTTAGTGAAGGGGAGAGTGGATGTCTGGAGGAGAGTCTGGAATCATATTATTTACAACAGTTATTAACATCACACTGATGTCTTTATCCAAAGCGACATCTGATCAATGAACCTGTTTCCTGAGAATCGATCTCATAACCATGTTCTTGCTGTTCCTGTAGCTCAGCTGTTAAATCATTGGACAGACCTTCAGGTACAGTCTAGAATACAGTTGTCTCTTAATGTTGTTATGCTTCAGATTAAAATTATACACACAAAAGAATGTTTTAAAACACTACAGTTTACATTCCTCAAGACGTCAGGATTTGCGATATGCCACTGGGATTATTTAAAGTAAAATCAGTTGCAAACACCAATTCATGCCGATTTTGAGAGTCTTTTTCTTGAAGAGTCCTAGTTCTGCTGAATTTCACACAACATCATGGTGAAAGAGTGAAGCACTTCAACCATGTGTAGATATTCCCACGATCCCACTGCAGTGCACAGCCATTAAACAGATCATTTTTTCTCATTTCTGCTTTTAAGTCTGGGGTGCCATTTACAGGCTTGACCACTGGGACTGTTTCCAACAAAAACCTCTTATCACATATCTGGATCCCCAGGGCCTGCAGCTACTGCTGTGGTCCCGGCCAATGCAAATACCCGGAAACCATTTCAACAAAACCTCAGGCCCACAAGAATTCCACCAATCTGGGCAAAAGGGGTTCAGAACTGTTGAAACATTCTTCATGGAGGACAAAACTGACTCTGGCTCTGTTCCAAAATCTAGTGAGCTACAAAAGTAACCAGCGTTTGAAGGCATCATGAGCGTGCAGCATCACGTGTCCTTCACAATGAATGCAATCCCACAATGCATTGTGACAAACTCAAAATAAATCTATTCAAGGTGGACAAAGTGAAGGAAACGTTAAATAAAAATTCATTCAGTACAAAACATTGCACTAGTTTAGTTATAATGTAGGTAAAGATGGACTTTATTACCCAATGTTTGTGTGCATTGTGTTTTTTTGTGCTTATGTACAATTTATATGACTAACAAAGTTGCTGTCCGTCTAGAGAATTGGACAATTTCAAAACAGTCACATTTGCATTTCAGTTAAGATGCTAGTTTGAAAGACAGCTGCCCATGTAGACAGCAAACAACTGAATCAGAGGCTCTCTGAAGTTGTAATATTGTTAACTAATGACTGAGAACTTTCACAGAATGACTCACATTTAACGGTGTAGTACATACACATACAACTGTGCCAAAACCTGCGGCGTATCAATGCGTGTTAAGTGCTATCATGTAGCGTGGCCATGTGTTATCATTATGAGTGTGTGCGTGTGGTCGGGTGTGTGTTTGAGCGCCACTGACACGCGACTTGTTTTGAGGACAGGTGCAGTTGAACCGCATTGACTTCCTGTGTGCTCCTGCTGAAATGAATGTACAAGCGTTCTGTTTAAGACAACCTGTAACTGCGTAAAACACCATTTCATTAACTGCTGCTCTCATATTACACAAAGACACTCAGACACTCTCTGTATACAATTCGTCTTTTATATCAACAGCTGTTTTAAGAGCAGAGAAAATGAAACAGTGATGTTTATCACTTTGATTTCAGTGGAGCAGGGTTTGTTCTTCTCTCTCTGTAGTAGTTTGATGCAGTGGTCCATTATGCATGAATTGCAGGTGTCTAATATGCTCTGTGTGTGTGTGTGTGTGTTCTTCAGGGTGTACAGGTGAAGACGGACTATATTCCACTGCTGAACTCGTTGGCTTCGTTTGGATGGAGACTCACGTGTGTGCTGCCCACACCCATCACCAGGACAAACAGGTACTGTGCACACACACACTTCTGAGACTGATTCTGGGTTCCCAAAATAAAAACCTCTGTAAGGAAATTAATTTTAAGCAATAACGTACATATACAGTAAACCCTTCAATGTAGACCTACCATAAGCTCTGAGGTTGTGAAGCAATGATATATGATTCTGAAGCAGCCACAAGTCAGTGAATTCAAATTCATTTAGCAATGATGTTTAATTGCAACATCCTGGTAAAGAATTACACAAACCATAATCCTGAGGAGAGATCCACCAATCAGAGCAGAAACGGTCACCATGGAAATGAAATCCGTGCTAACAGAGGTCAGCAGTGCCCGCCCACTCCAACAAACCATTATCAACAACTTCACAAGTACAAAGAAAGAAAACAGCCACAAACTCCTCCTCAGTAGCACTAAAGGTTGTGGGTAATATAAGGCTAGAAATAAATATGCATGGAAGCAGAAAAGTACACTATCTAGACACCTCAGGCAATACTGTTTTCAATACATTTTAGAACACAATCCTAAACACAGTACAGAGAGCTGGGACGCAGCCTTTTATTTGAAGTATATTATGATTACGTTTACAGGGTAGATCTGTTAGAGGCATATTTAATTACAATCAGTTAGTTTAGTTAGTTATTTATTTTTGATGAGAATTGGTAATCACTGACTGACCTCTGATGATGCAATGTGGGCGTGTCCAGTAATGCACCCACCAATAACATTGGGGCGTACAGAAGTGGGACCACCCACTGCACCATTGCAGTGAAAACTAGATGACCTTCAGAGATAAAATCACCAGGTTTTAAAGACATGGAGGCATCTCATGTTGAGCCATCAAAACTCCCAATTATTCCACTGGCACGAATAGCCCGTGAAGAATGATACATGCTAAACGCCAGCTGTGACAAAGGGCTGAGGGTATAAACAGCACAGGTCTGAATAACTGCCACTATGAGGGGGCAGAACAGCTCCACTGTTTGTCTGCTGTAATGGAATGTCAGTACATGCTAACTGATGACTCCTGTAATGGCTAGCAGAAGCTTGCGGCGATGTGGAACAGAAGTTCAGCGTATAATCTCCATCTGTCAAACCTGAGCCTGCGTCAGGCTGATTCCTCAGTGGCCTCTCCTTCAAACATCAGCGTTCTGTCCATCCTACAGACTCTGCTGATTAATTACGGCCTTATTTTAAACTTTCACCAAATGCCAAAACACAACAGCAGCTAATTAATCAAACTACCATCCTAAACACAACAGATCCTTCACTCATCAATATCTTGAGCTGCTGCCCGTGTTCTGCTGGGTGGCACAGAACAACAGAAACACAGTGGCAGTGTAATGGTGATGTCAGATGGTATTGCTCACATGATACATGACACTGTACACAATCACAACACTTTCACGGTAGCTAAAGCACTTCAAACAGGGTTCTGCACAGTCGTGGAAAAACTGGACACTACAGGGCCTGGAAAAATCATGGAAATAAATTACATCTTACAAAAATGTCATCAGTCTCCACGAGGGAAATTGATGTTATTTTAAAATGTTAAATGCAAAAGGTTTCGGTGAGGGTTTGGGGACAGAATATACAGTCTGTACGGTATAAAAGTCAATATGTTTAATGGAAAGTCCCCACAAAGCACAGACACCTAATGTTTGTGTATGTGCAGGTGTCTGTGATTTGAGTTTATGATATGCAGTTTTTGCTGTATATATCCACACACAGTACGGCTTCTCATTGTTATGCATTACATCGTACAGTAATCTAGTACTTTCATTACATTCCAAATTGCTAAAGTTAGCATTCAATTAAAGCCCTTAATGATGAAGACGCAATGTCAACGTGTGTAATCCCCCACAAAGTGAAGATGAAGGCTAGTCAGGATGCTGGCGAGACTGCCAACAGAGCTGCTGTAATTCAGTCCCTGACGCTCGTTTACATTTTAATAGACCTGCAGGAATCCAGTTTCACCTCTTTAAGCAAGACACACTTGAATAAATATCCAGTTCCCAGAAAAGCAGGAAAATAGGTAGTGAAGGAAAAACATGACTGAATTAGGCATTTGGTATTGATTGCAGACACACGAACAGCCATTTGATGTAAGACATTTGCAGCAGAATCGTGCTCTGCTCTTGAGGGCCACGAGTCTCACGTGGGGCGTTAAGAAGGGAGATTAGTTGCAAGATGAACAGATGATCTCTGTAAGGGAGACAGAGAAAGATAGAGGGGGAGAGAGACAGGGGATGTCTAGAAACACAACTCATGTCTTTGCTGGATTACAGAGCTCCTCAGTGTCTGTGTTATCAAAACTTCTGAAACTTCTGTACACACATATTTGTAATAAAGCCAACAGAAAGACTAGAAGAAAGATTTGCTCATCGCAGGATTTCACAAAAGCAGATATGCTGTTTGTCTCTCTGAATGCTGGAATGGTCTGTTTACTCTCACAGTTCAACAGTTGAAACAGTGCCTTTTCCCATCCAGCAGTACTGAACATATAACTACATACTGAATAACTAATACCTGTTAAACATGGAGTGACAGAGACTGCTTCCCATGGAGTGCCCGTATGGAAATAAGTGACTAAAATTACCTTCTGATGATTACAGCTGGTCATTGGCTGGTCCAGGCTGGTCTAGATAGTTAATAAGCCAGACTACCTGCTGGTTGACCTGGTTAATCATCTTGCTGGTTAGGGCTTATAAACCACCTTGGACCAGCAAAAAATTGTCCAAACAACACAGTAGTTGTAGTTTTGTGGTCATTAGTGTTTGTGTATAAGCATTATGACCATTTATACAGTGGTAATGTAAAAGAAATGTACTGTATTTCCCTTCTAGGCACTAGTAATTTAAACAAACAAACAAACAAAGCTTCTCAATATGTTCTGAGGCAGCTTCCTTTTCCTACAGGAAGTATGTCATAACAGGAAATGGAAAGTGTTCATTAAACCATTTAAAGTTAACATTGAATGACTTTCACAGCCATTAACTTCCATAATCAGAAACATTTCCAAATGAAACAGGATCTTCAAGACTGCATGTAGGATATGACTCTGTATTGTAAAAACAGCTGTTACATACCAGAACTGAGAACTGAGGGTTGGAGGCCAGAGGATGTAACAGGTATTGAGGATGTAAACTGAAAAGGAAAGTTCAGGAAGAAGTTTCAGTGACATTAGATACTTCAAGAAAACACACTGATTTCTCATGCCCAGTAAGACGAGCGACATGTGTATCATGATTTCTCTTTAGCCCTGTCATTTCAGTTTGATCACCTCTGAACTATGAATTCATCTGTTTGTTTTTTCTGTCTTTTCTCTCATCCAGTGATGGAAGTTTGGCTACAAAACAAATTGTTTTCCTCCAGAGGCCAATGCTGCCCCGCAAGAAGAGAGACTCCAAGGTGTGTGACTTTATATTCCACAGCAGTGTGTGTGTTTGGCACACTGTTAAACACATTGTACCCAGAGTTAATATGACATTCCTCACACACACATTAATATTCTGACTGCTGCCTGGCTGTGATAATCGATGTACTCTTTATAGAGTTTGTCACAGCAGTGTTTTTACACAGTCACACACAGTGTTTTTACAGTCACAGACAGTGTTTTTACACAGTCACACACAGTGTTTTTACAGTCACACACAGTGTTTTTACACAGTCACACACACAGTGTTTTTACACAGTCACACACACAGTGTTTTTACACAGTCACACACACAGTGTTTTTACACAGTCACACACAGTGTTTTTACAGTCACACACAGTGTTTTTACACAGTCACACACAGTGTTTTTACACAGTCACACACAGTGTTTTTACACAGTCACACACAGTGTTTTTACACAGTCACACACAGTGTTTTTACACAGTCACACACAGTGTTTTTACACAGTCACACACACAGTGTTTTTACAGTCACACACAGTGTTTTTACACAGT